>OVAP01007220.1:0-10978 GCA_900406295.1 Aurinia saxatilis
TACCTGTAGGCCCTGCAAACTCAATCAACGGTCCAAGATGAGACCAATGATTATACCAGAAGGAAGCTTGGTTGCCATTTCCAATTTGTGACTTGATGAAACGACAGGTCACGTGCTAAATTTACGACTATGGTAAAATTAGTATGAAGTTTAAGAAAAAGCAATGTTGATCCTGAGAGACCGACATTGTCACAAAACCTTTTGACATTCGTTTTTAAAAATTCTAATTGCAACTCAAAAATAAAAAATTAAGAGTATTATTTGAGAAAGATTTTTTATCTGTATATATATTGCTATTTATATTAAAAAAAATTACATATACTTCGCGGACCATCGTTTGATGTGATCTCGACTCGATACAGGATGAGATTATAACACACTAGATTGCCACATCGATGAGATTTTGACAAGTATAAAATATATATATATATATATATATATATATATATTAGTCCATTTTTAAGTGTGCTTTTCTGCTCTGTTTTGTCAAAATAAGAATACAAGACAAGAGTTTATGATTATCACTTAATATTAGCTGCTCTGTTGATTAGCATTTGTGCATCAAGAACTCAAAATACCGAACAAACTAATCTCTTTTTAAACATAAACTTGCCGAGAAATAGTTGATTCCTGCTTGCTAAGACGATTGACAAGGCTGTCCGGAACCGGTTCAGTTCAATTCAAATGCTAGGAGATGCACACTACGAGGAGGGGCTCCAACTTTGGTTCTCCATTCAAGCCTCTCCACACACATAATATTGCAAATGCTCGAGAATTTACCTTAACGTGTTTCTTTGTTTCATGTATTCTTTAGATTGAACAACTTGTAAAACCGTGTTTCTTTTCTGAAATATAATTTGATCTTATTTCAAAAAAAAGAAATAGTTGATTCAGTAAAGCTTAGAGTATTATTAATTAGGACAATCTCTTGATACAGAGATTTATCATCCATCAGATTAAGCCCATGTAAATATTTCTCTTTATGTTTAGTGGAGCATCAGTTATAGAGTAAAAAAATGTACTAAAAAGTCAAAAGAGTCATATGGATTAGTTCTTCAGACGAGGGAGTTAGAGAAATCTAGGTCATTTGTGATTCTTCTCGGAAATTAGGGTTTCCGTCATGAAACGTAAGGAGCAAGAAGATGAGACAGACACAAGCGAAAGTAAGTTGGATTCGCTGCCACTAGACCTTAAGCTGGATATACTCACTAGGTTGTCTGCCAAGTCTCTTGTGAAGTTCCGACGCGTGTAAAAGATGTGGTCTTCCATCATCCGAAGCCGAGGATTCATCGATTCCTTCTTATATATCTCCTCAACACGTCCGCGGTTTATAGCAAGGGGAGTCTGTAACAAATTTCGAGATGGCAATACCTTCCATTTCCTTTAGCGACTTGTCAGGGTCTTGCACTTCTCTCCATGGCTTGTTGGCTCTTGAAGCTGGTTTATCCATTTATATATGTAACCCTTGCACAGGGCAATTCCTTAAGTTCCCCTTGTGCACCAGATATGTGGGATACGATCCCATTGACGATCAATACAAAGCATTTGCATTCTACCAAAGTCATGCTGCTGCTGGTCAGACCGTGCATAAGGTGTTATCACTTGGAGAAGGTGGAGATGGAGGAAGATGGAGACATGTTGAAGTTCCCTCCTCTATGATGCATTATCGTCCAACTGATAGCGGAATAAGCATCAACGGTTTCGTCTACTTTGGTGCATATATTCCAGAACCAGATGAGAATCCAGGTATTGTGTGTTTCAATGTCAGATCTGAGGTTCTAACTTATATCAAATCACCTGTGGCTGTCGTGTGTTATGAGCGTCAGGGAGCATTTCTCGAATACAAAGGGAAGCTAGCTTCCATTGCGAGAAATATTTATGGCAGTTTCCAGAGATTTGAGTTATGGGTACTAGAGGACGTCGAGAAACATGAGTGGTCTGTGACCCAATGTGTGCTTCCCCTTCCTTTGTGGGATTTTGTCGGGCGTTTCAGAATGCATTTTCCTGGCACCAACAAGTCCGGTGAGATCATTATGGCACCAATGGTACTGCCAGCCAGTGGTCTAGCTTTTTACATCTTCTACTATAATGTTGAAACGCACACCACTAGAATAGTTAGTCTCCGTGGATTGGAGACAATCAAGAGTTCATGCGCTCCTATGGATTCGTAGACAAGGGTGATTGTCATATCCGTATCGCACCCCAACATGTTGAGAGTAAGTGTTGCCTTTTTTAATAACTCTCATACTGGATTAACTCTAGTAAGTGTTGATTTTCCAACACCAGACAACTTTTTTTCCTTTTCTAATGATTTGCATTTTGCTTCGAATGTATTACTTATTTTTTTCTTCATATTTATCTCATGTCAATATGAATTGCTGCTTTTTAGGCTCCAAACAAATTGCTTTACGTACTTGATATTTTGAATCTCTGATTTCAAAAAAGAGGTTATATGTAAGTGTGATTATGTGTTTAGCGTCCAAGTTCAACTTGGTTAGGTAATTGAAAAAACCAAATTTGATATATATAGTTCCTAATGGCACATTTCTGAACTGAATAAACATATTTACGGTTGAGTAATTAACATCTGCAACCTCAGATAATTCTTTGGTTCTACATTTACAGATATAAGACTAGAGACGAACAACTTAACCTTGAAGAATATTGAACAGATCTTTTCAAAACTATCAACAAATATCTTTGAGCTTATAGTAATTTTTTCTTCAGTCAATAGTCCACAAGGACATAAGAACTTTCGAAGTAACAGATTATTTATAAACCCTTTCATCTAAGATTACTGAAACTTTCATCATTGCTCACCTGAGAAGACACTGTTTTGCATCTTCATCTGATAAATCCTCAAGCTGATGTATCCACATATGCAAGTTGCAACTGATTACTAGACAGAACCAAAATGTCTTCACTGCAAATATCTTTTCCGGGCACCAGCAAGGCTGGTGAGATCAGCATGGCCCCAAAAATGCATGCTGCCACGCCATGTCCAACCTTTTTACATCTTCTACTACAACCTTATTCCACCGGAGAGACTTTGAGGGATGATAATGGATGATATGTTTAGTGGCGGAACTAGAAAAGTTTTTGATGGTGATCACAAAACATAATTAAAAAAATATAATATATAAGCGAAGAAAACAATGCCCAAATGCAACAAATGGATCCATAGTTTGAACCTTTTTTTTCTTTTATTGTCGTTTTATTTTATATTCTCAAAAATATATTTAAAATATAAAAAAAGCCACTTAAAAATGATCGATGATATAATTTTATAGTGTAATTTTCACAATTTTTATGGTTGCGGTAACAATCCACAAAATCAGAATTAACTTAAAATTCTATTTTTCAAAATTGCAAATAATGTTTTTTAAATGTTTATTATCGTTTGCGATACATCTCCAAAATTTCTTAAATCAATATAATTTTCATTTTCTCGTACATTATCAATATAAATATTAAACTGATGTTGACGAGAAAAGCACTCCATAAAACTGAATTTTCATAATAAAATTTACTCTTTGTATTTCTTTGTTTTTCAAAATATTAGAATTAAGATTAATTGGTATTTAATGAAATAATATATAATTTTAATTTGAATATGAGCTCAACTATTTCTAAACTAGTGACCCCAACTAAACAAATTTCTTAATTTAATAATTTTCTTTATTACTAGTTGAGGGGTCAATTTTTACTTTAAATATGAATTTTATAAGAAAATTAACATTAAAAAAAAAAATCAACTTCCAACGCTGCCGTTTCACCCCCTACCTAACTCATTTTTTACCTAGAAAGCAAGGCAAGAAAACGAAGTTTATGACCACGGTAAAACATCTCTCTGCGACCAAAACCCAAACTACTATAAGTAGCTTTGTTGTGATTTAGTGTATGATATACAAACAATAATGCTATTAATATTGTTTTTAAATTGTTGTAAGAAATTTCGGTGATATGATGATGGAAGTGTTCAAAGCTGGAGAGGATGTTTCATTCCCTATATAAACAATTAACATCGAGATTTATTTATTTTTACTGTGAAAAAATTTCATTTGCATTAATTAAATGTACAAAAATGTTCAATGTAGTATGTTGGACCAATTTTAGTGTAATAATAAAAGTCCAAACGTAATTAGATGCCCATGAGAAATCAAACCAGAAGCTAGAAGCCCCCATGAGGAATCAAACCAGAAGCTAAATCGGCCCAGGAAGAAGAACCCTAGTAAAATGGTAAAATGTTTTAATTGTTGTAAGAAATTTTGGTTTTATAAGGTGGTGGACTATGCAAGTTAGAGAAAAACAATTTTAACTATGAGACCGGTATTGTCGCAAAACCTTTTAACATTCGTTTTTTTTTCCATTGCAACCAGTGGTGGATCCAGGAGATAATTCTTCTGTGTGCACAAATGATAAGAAATTAAAATAAAACAGAATTGAGATTCGAACTCGGGACATAGAGGGGGCACAAATGACCTTAAACCATCTCACCTAATAAATTTTCTATTGATTTCCATACAAAAAACAAGATTATTAGGATTATTACGGGTGCATGTGCACCCATTCTTTGTACATACATCCGCCCCTGATTGCAACTAAAAGTAAAATTTATTTTTGTCATAGGAGACCATCCAAAAAACATTTTGCATATCATAAAAACAAAGGCAAAATTCTATCAACATCTATATGTGTTTGATATCATGAAGTTATATGATGTATTTATAAAATATATACACAATTTATAACATCTTCATTGGTAAGATATAGATAAAATAACTAATCAACCAAATATTAAATTTGAAGCGAATTTTGGTATGCAAACCTTTTTAATTTATGAAATCTCTAATTATTATTTTCAAGACATCAAATGGCATCTTAAATACATTTGTCTATTTTTATAATCTATAGAAATATCTATGATTTTTTTTTCTTCAAAATATGTTATTGAGTAGAACATCTCCATTAATGGTCTCTCATAACGGTGATTTAATATATATATGAATACGAGTATTTGAAATATTGACAAATATGTTTTTATACCATTTGCTTATTAGGTTAGAGTTTCTGCACCTACAAAGTACATTTGGTAATGTACTTGTGATAACATTGTTGAACTTTTAATTTGATAAACACATAAGCAAAACATTTTATTTCATTAATTAGTATGTAACAGCATTCGAAGAATATGTTTTACTCCACTACTATTGTTTATTGATTTGTATTGTTTCATTTGATACTTAATGGATATAGGTGAATATTTTATCCTCTTCCTTAGGTTGTACTTAAAAAATCTGGATGTGGTCTTGTTTTAGTTAGCGTCTTTACGGTATAAAGAGATGTTATACTCTGCTGCATGAATGTTTGAAAACATTTTATAATATCAAAATGAATATACATCAAAATGTTGTTCATATGTTAACAGTTAGATTGTCAATTTTACTGAGGAAAGATAGAGTAAGAAGCAATTGATGAAGAAGCGAGTTGAAAAATATTATTTACTCGACTACTATTAATATTTGTTTGTATTGTTTTATTTTGATACTAATGGATTTTTTTTTTTTTTTGGCAAATAGTTGAAGGATTCAGATGAAAATTTTATTATCTCCTTTAGGTTGTACTTGGAAAAATTTGGATGGTTTAATATCATGGATGTTTTTTGTTTAAATTTAGAGTGTTTTATTTTCCTTTCATTTGTTTATGTTTAGAAATATAATTATGGAACTTGGTTTGAACAACAAACCAAACAACATGAAAGAAGATGGTTTAATATCATGGATGTTATGGCTCTTCCACCGTAACTCTTTAAAGTGTAACCGACACCATATTTGATCCTCTCAAGATTTGACAGCATGGTAAGGTTCATTTTCTGATTTATGAATTGCATTCTTATTAAAACAATTGTTCATGTTCGATATTGACCTCTTTTCTCCTTTGTTATTGAAGGTAAAACTATGTGATTATTAGCGGGGGCGTATCTAGACAATATTTTCAGTGGGGGCAAAATAATATTACTAAACTAAGTTTTTTAAAATATTAATAAATATGTTATCTAATGAAAAATAACACTCTACAATTATATGTTATCAAATAAAAACCTATTTATACAATGATTTTATGAAAATATTTTGTGAATTTGATATAATTTTGATACAATTGTTAGTATTTTTTGTTTTTAAAACTAATTTTTTCGAAACTTTGTCTAAAAATCAAAACAATGGAGGCAAAAAAATCATTTTTAGTGGGGGCACAAAAGTGTTTTTCTTAAAAATCACACTAAATTTACAAAAACAATGGGTGCACTTGCCCCCACTCTGTGACCAGTAAATCCGCCCCTGATTATTAGTCATGTGAGAAATTCTTGGTAACCTATAAAAGTCCATATCCAAAACACCCAACCGTGAGTATATCTTCCCTTCTCGCTGTGATGAAAAAGTATTATGATATTCTCAGGAACTTGAGCTCAAAATCTTTGATGTGCTCACGGGTAATTTGATGACCGGAGGAGATGGTCGTATTGATGAAGCCTCATGGCGTGTGATTAGGTACTTTTTCCTTCAATTTTCTTAAATTAAAAATGATCTTACGTTGATTGATGGTATAATTTATCCGCATATGGTAGAGTAGATGATAAATACTTTGTCATGTTTGTGGATAAAAATACTGATTGTTTATGATACCAAAACTTTTAGTCTCTTAGGCAAAGAGCCCATGAGGTTCTACAATGATGATTGTGTTGTCCACATATGCTGGTCGCCTACTTATCCAATATTAGCATTGTTACAAGGCACCAAGGTATTGTTACAAGGCACGAAGGTATTGTTACTGCAAATATTCATATGTTTGCAGTAATTCATGGCGTTGACTAACCAATATCATATATCGGTTTCTACTCCATGTAGATTAGAAAGGTGTCGAAGCTAACTACTTTGGAGGACAAGCAAGCCGATGGTTTTTGTATAAATTTGGTGTGTTCCGTTTTCCTTTCATTTGTTTTTGTTTATAAATATAATTATGAAACTTCATTTTACTAGCAAACCAAACAACATGAGAAAAATGGTTGTTTCAAGTTTCCTTTTTGATAGAATTCAAATTATTTCCATTGTTTCTAGTTAACAATTCAAATTATGTAATCCTTTGCTGCATGTATTATCACATCAAAATGAACATACATCAAAATGTCGATTATATGTATTGTTAACAGTTGGACTGACACCCTTAGAGAAAAAAATCAATTAATGAAGAAATCACTTGTATATGCTTTACTCGACTACTATTACTTATGGTTTGTATTGTTTCATTTTGATACTTAATGGATTTAGGCAAAAGATTTATCCTTTCTTTTAGATTAAATTTGATATTTAAATTTGATGTTTGTTTATGTTTAGAATTATAATTATGGAACTTAATTTGAATAGCAAACCAAACAACATGAAAGAAAGATGGTTGTTTTCAAATTTCTTATGTTTGATAAAACTGATTGTTCTCGTCCTTTTTAGCATTTCATGTTAATAGTTCAATTGACAATAAGATCCATTTCAAATGGCATCACTACAGTTTTTTTCTCCTCTAATTATGACATTTACATTTTACCACTTTGTTGTCCCTCAGCTTCATTAAAAATTATTGAACAAATACTTTTTTATTTATGTAGATGATATGATCGATATAGAAAACTATGGTATAGTGACTATGAAATGTATGTATAACCAGGAATGGAGAAGTATTATGATGTTGGAAAAAAAGCAATTTTGACTTTGAGATCAAGATTGTCACAAAAAGGTTTGACATTCATTTTTTTTAAAAAGACCAAAAATTTTTTACTGCAGAAAACGCAAAATTTAAAGTATTTGCGTGTACTTTTCGTTAGTTTGTGTTTATGAATTCTAAATGATAATTGATCAAAGAAAAACTAATTAAAATATCTTTTTTTAAAAAATACGAACACATCTCATTTTAAAATATAATGTATATAACATGCAAAACACTTTAATATGTCGCATGCTTTTTGGTCTCAAACTCGAGTTTAGCAAATAGAACTTCTTACAATGATTAGTTCTTAACACTATAGAGACAATTATACAGATGTCAAATAATCAAACTATAGGATAAATTTTGAGTTATACTAGCATAATAAGAAAAAAAAAAAAAAACTCAAAACCCTAAACAGCTATGTTGCTTTTTAGTGGCGCGAGATATATACTTTCGGACGTAAATTATGTTAATATTCTAACATAAAGCTATTAAAAAGGAGCTTTACTTCTGTAACACTATTTTTATTGATTGATTAAGATAAGTATTGTAGTAATTGTAAATACAAATTGAAATGGGTTAAAAATAAATTAAAGTCGGTATCTGAGACTGGCATGTAGTAAATCGAAGCGCATGCACAAAGTAAAGAAGTCATGATGAGACTTCACATGACCTTCTTCATCCCTTTACTATTTATTCAATTTCCCTATTTATTGTTTTCATTTCTTCTTTTATATGAAGATACTCATTTGTCCAGATATGTTAATGGTTTCTTACAAAATATATATGTACATATTTTTTAAACTCTACACGAAATAATTTTTCTCTGCCAATGTAATGTATTATTATTCAGAATATACCATTTGTCTTCACTCCAGATATTTCACAGGTTTCTATGATGTTTTACTATATAAGTATAATGTATATACATACATTCATTAATGGTAATTGTATTGCCAGTGTGATATGTATTACTAGCAATACTTAAGAACTTACAAGTTATATACATGCTGAATCTCTTCTTTCTTTTCATGTAAATTTGGTACTCCTAAATCTCACTAAGATTTCGAAATATTATATATCACTCTCTAATCTCTATTTGGTTTTATAAATAGGCAAAGAGAATGTATATTTCTTGATGTCGTTTTCGATGAGATTACCAAAATATTTTGTAATGATAGATTTGGTGCTTGCCTCTATGTTTGGCTTTTGTCTTGTGTGTTTTGTGAATTTGAGTGGGTTGTGATATGTATTTTTGCTTCTGCTTTTACTTGCCATGTGTGTTTCATCTGCACATAGTTCAACAATTTCTTTGGCACACAGAAAGTATTTGAATTTCATTTACTCATTTTTGACCATAGAGTGTATAGACATTGTCAAAACAAAATTTGTTATCCTTTATGGTTTTCAGTTAGTAATCTTTTTTTTTTTTTTTTTTTCCGGGATCGACCGTCGATAATATATGTCAAAATGTAGATATCATTGTTTTAAAACCCTACAGTTGTACATCAACAGTGTGTTAAAAAAAATATATATCATAAGCAAGCCAAAATAGTGAAAACAAAAAGAGGCAAAAGAAACATAATGTTTGGACAAAATGGATAGAACCAATTGAATAATCGTAACGAGACCAAAAATACAGGTTGTATCCCCAGCAAAGGCAGACTTGTCTTTGTTCCCCTATTTTACTCATAAAGTTAAAGGAAAAAACAAAAAAAAACTTAAACGTTAAAACTTATTATTATTATTTTTTTTTAAAACCATATATCACATTTCTCATGCTCCTAGTGACATAAAGACATACTTCTCATGCATCATCATGGATACAAAATATTATTAACATACAAACACCACCATTATCATCAATTGTGTGTACATACATACATCATCATCATCATCATTAACATCATCTCTCAGGACAATTGATGCTATTGTTTTTGGTAGGACACTGTCACAGTGAGCTTAAAGGCAACAGTTTTATTTCCCCAACTTAGCAAAAAATTACCCAATTCCGTTTCTTCTGACAACACATTTGTTTTACGAATTAATTTTTTGATTTTTATGATTATTATTAGTATTAAGAGATGGAAATGTGTTTATAATAAGCAGAGACAACTTTGCGTGTTGGCTTTTCTCATCTATCTACATTTGTGTTTAGCCTTCCATGCCTACTACATTGTGATTAAATGCTAGTTAATTTCTTTTAGTCTGAATCCATCTAATTACTACTACTACTACTTTCAATCGTTTTCTTTCTGTCAACATCTAATTAAATATTTTCCTATACATCTAAATCAAAGAATAGTGATGACAGGAAAACATTAATACAGAGAATGTGGTTATATCAAATCATCTCGCAGAGAATTAAACCTTTCTTCTTCCATTTCATGTAACATGTCTTTTTATTTATTTTTTCGAAAATATTTTGTTTACTTGTTACTAATTATTAAAAGTTTTAATTTTTTTTTCCTTCAAAAAAGTAAAAAGCTTTTAAACCAATCCAACCTACTCACTCACCGTTTCAATTTTCGCCTTTTTTTTCTTTATTACATAAAAAAATATTTTCTTACCTGTGAAGTGCTTCTTGTTGTGTTCTTCTTTGTCCTCACTCTCTCTCTTTTGTTTTTACTTTTTCAGTAATTTACTCTTCTCTCTCTCTCTCTTACAAAAGAATCTCGAGATTAGTGTCTGTAGAAAAGGACCCTTTCTTCTTCTTCTCTCTACTTAGCTTCTCTTCACTTTACCTCTCTTCTTCTATCTCTCTCTCTTTTGCTCCCATGACTCTCAAAGGAGGTTCTCTCCACTCAGAGAGCTTACCCATCTGAAAAAAACCAAACATTTCTCTCTATAAAGTTTCTTTCTTTTTCTCTCTTTCTTGAACTTGTGATATTTTCAATTGTGATGATGATGGCTCATTCGATGGATGATAGAGACTCTCCAGATAAAGGATTTGATTCAGGCAAGTATGTTAGATACACTCCTGAACAAGTTGAAGCTCTTGAGAGAGTTTATGCTGAGTGTCCTAAACCTAGCTCTCTTAGAAGACAACAACTCATTCGTGAATGTCCTATTCTCTGTAACATCGAGCCTAGACAGATCAAAGTTTGGTTCCAGAACCGCAGGTGAGTGTGGAGAGATTTAGTTTACACTAATGGGAATGATTTTTGTTAATTAAATACTCCCTCTGTTTCAATTTATAAGAAGTTTTGGGTAAAAGCACGCA
>OVAP01007221.1:0-10976 GCA_900406295.1 Aurinia saxatilis
GAAAATCTTCATATTAAGAATTATGGAAATCTTAATCTGTCTCCGCATGGTATCGATCGACACATCGACACCAAGGTGGTGTCGATCGACACCTCTCTGTTTTCCATTTTTCTTCGTTTCCTTATTTTGCTCCGTTTTGCTCCATAAACCTTCTAGATTCTTCCCATGCTCCAAAACCACGTCCATGCACCTAAAATGNCTCTACAAGAAGTGCGCTGATGGTGTTTTCCGCCGATGCATTCCAAAAGAGGAAGTCCCAGCAATTTTACATGATTGTCATGCTTCTTCTTATGCAGGTCACTTTGCAACCTTTAAGATAGTCTCTAAGGCGCTGCATGCAAGATTTTGGTGGCCCAGGATGTTCAAAGACGCTCATGCATTCATCTCTAAGTGTGACACTTGCCAGCGACAAGAGACCATCAGCAAACGCAACGAGATGCCTCAAAATTTCATTTTGGAGGTTGCGGTGTTTGACGTGTGGGGAATTGATTTCATGGGACCTTTTCCAATTTCAGGGAAGCATGAATACATTCTTGTAGTTGTTGATTATGTGTCTTAATGGGTGGAAGCGCTTGCGAGTCCAACAAACGACTCGAAAGTAGTTCTTAAATTGTTTAACACAATTATTTTACCCATGTTTAGAGTACCAAGAGTCGTCATCAGCGACAGAGGATCACACTTAATCAACAAGGTCTTTGCCAACCTATTGAGAAAACATGGAGTAAAACACAAGGTCACCACAGCTTATCACCCATAGACGAAGGGCCAGGTCGAAATCTCAAACAGAGAAATCAAGAGCATTTTACAGAAGACAGTGAAACCCTCTCGTAAGGATTGGTCTCTGAGATTGGATGACGCGTTATGGGCCTACAGGACCGCATTCAAGACACCATTAGGCACCACACCATTCCACCTTGTCTACGGCAAAGCATGTCACCTTCCCCTGGAACTTGAGCATAAAGGGGCCTGGGCTATCAAAACGATGAACTACGACATCAAACCTGCCCAAGCACGACGGTTGATTCAATTTAATGAGCTAGATTAAATTCGTCACACCGCCGACGAAAACTCGAAGATTTACAAGGAGCGGACGAAGGCCATTCATGACAAGAGGATCATTTCCCGCAACTTTGCTGCCAATGATCAGGTATTGCTCTTCAACTCTCGTTTGAAACTTTTTCCAGGAAAGATGAGATCACGGTGGTCTAGCCCTTTCACCATCAAGGAAATGAGACCTTATGGCGCGGTAGTTCTATTTGACAAGGACGGTTTTTAGTTCATTGTCAATGGACAGAAGCTAAAACCATACCTCGCAGACACAACGATCACTAAAGGCGGCATTGTTCGGCTAAGTGACCCTATCAGCGCATAAAAGGCGTACAAGTCAAGCTACGTGACTTAAAACAAAGCGCTTAGCGGGAGGCAACCCACTCGGTAAACTAACTTTATTTTATATTTTAAACTAACATTTTAATTTTTAGTTGTGTTTTTAAGTGTTTCACATTCAAAAAAAAAAAAAGGTGTCGGATCGATCAATCCATTCAATAGATCGATCGATCCGTGCTGATCAGTCGCCAAGCCCGGAGGATCCGTGGATCGACCATAAACACATGGATCTATCGATCCGTTTGTGGATCGATTGATCCGAATCCAAGGTAAGTCCGGTTCGGTTATTTCCGGTTTAATTCACTTGAATTAAACCGGAAAACACAGATTATATCCCAAACCAACCCCATTCTGGATCAAAAACTCAATTTTCTCTCCTCTCTCTCTCTCTCCCTTACATGCGATTTTGAGGGTGATTTTGATTTCCCCACAACTCTCTGAATTCTCACTCGTTTTGCTTGATTCTTGACCCCAATCCACTTGATTTTTTTGTGCTTAATCTGATTCTATACTTCTTTCATTCACCCAAGTAAGGTAAGTCACTCAAATCTCAATTATTTTGGACGAATTTCAAGAACCCTAAATAGTCAATTTCGGGTTTGATTCATGGGTTTTTAGGTTGCTTATTGGTTATATTAGGCATCCTAGGATGTTTTATGCCTTACCCATGTCTTAATTGTCAATTTTGGAGTTTTGAAAAATCCCTCTTTGGGTATGGACGAATTTGAGTTTATTGATGAGTTTTGTTGGTCTTTGTTTGGATTTGGAACTCTAGAGTATCATAATATATGAGTCTAGACCTTATAGAACACCCATCTCAATTATCTTGTGAAATTTGATGATTTTTAGCATTTGGATTAAGGTTGGTTAGAAATTGTGAATTGGTTATGTATCTGTTGTGAGAATGGTTTCCTATGAGTTTCTCTAGCTTTGGAACATGTTAGCAAGTGTTTTATTACATATATAATTGATCATTTTGCTTGGGACAGCCATTTGGTGTATTGGTATTGACTTGGGATGATTCTTTTTGCTTGTTGGTGTGTAGAAAAATGGCACGAGATGAAGGCTCCGGCTCAGCTTTGAGAAAGAACCCACCTTGGCTTACAAGGAATCCAACATCCCAATCAAAAGGCTAAGGAGAAACGATTTGCAACTCCAGAACCATCTAGTTATGAGGATGAGGATGATAATGATGATGATGATGACCAGTCCGATGAGGAGGAAGTACCAGAGATGACTATAGCTCCTTGGCCTAGACCAGATGGCACACCATTTGAGGGCGGCATACTCGTCATGATGGGAGAAAACATCAAACTGGTTGACTTGAAGGCTTCTACGATGTACCGAGAGCGCAAACCGAACAAAACCATGGGGTACAGCTAACAAAGTCTTATACAACGGATGGCTCCGCATCAAATTCAAACCTGCAAGAGTCATTTGTGTTAGCACATTCTAGAAGATGGGGATAATGGCTGAAATGATGTCAATTTTGAGTCGGATGGGACTTGGGACCCTACCTTACAGGCCTTACGACCTTCATGAGGAGTTAGCTCGGCAGTTCTTCACTTATGTGGAGTTACATATGCGACATGGTGGTCATGATTATGCTCTCGATGCTTACATCATATTCTTCTTTCGCGGAAAGACTCTTCGAGCTTTCAATTCCAGACCTTTGTGAGATATTTGATTTTGATGCGACAAAGAGAGGATGCCACTACCCCAACTTCAACACCCTGGATCTTTGGCGCACGATTGGACACACAACGACGGACTCACGTGACTGCAAGCTCACCAGGATTCGGAACCCAGTGATTCGAGTGGCCACAAGAATACTGGGGAGCTTGTTCTTCGGCAAGGAGGAGACATGTTCACTTACAGATGCAGAGATGGTCCTCCTCCACTATGGCCCCCCTCGTTCGATTGATAATGTTTACTCTCCTGAGACACGACGTAGAATCCCAATGTCCTGGATACAAACTTGGGGTACAAATTTAATGAGATGCTCGTCGCCAAGAAGTCGCGTGGGATCAACATCTCCAAATCCAATGATGAATATTTAGGTAATCTCCTAACTCTTATTTTCTTGAAAAGTGGAGTTTATTTAAGTACAGAGCCAGCACCGAGGAACGAGGTAGCAGTCTTCGATTTTGCCTACTTCAAGACTGCACTTATTGTGAAGGGTGACATCCAGACATATTCATTCACCGACCTCGAGGGATTCACCGGACATGTCAAACTCCCTGTTGAAGGCCAGACTTCACCATCTACTCAAGAGGCTTTATGGTTCCTATGTGACCCACCGCGCGCTTCAACTAAACGCCGAGCTCCAACTGCGATGCATGTTCCACCACCTCAGCCCTTCTCTGCGGAGTACGTTTTGCCACCTTACACTGGTGAGTATGATCTGAATCCCCTTCCTTCAAGTGCTTCGGTGGAACAGCGACTAGACCGCATTCTGGAGAACCAACACCGTCAGCATTCCATGTTGACATGGATGTGGGGAGCATTATCCAAGATTGTCTGCGGTGGAGGATCATCAGCACGTGACACTGCAGGTCCCAGTGGTGAGCCCCATGACGATGAGGCCACAGATGATGAGACCCTTCCACGCATGAGAGTTCGGCGTGATGCTTGACAGCGAGCCACCATGACCCCGCTGTATCGTTTCTTTTTCCTCTCTTTTATTTTCTCTCTTTATTTTTATTTGTCGTATCTTTCTATGTTCTTATTTTCACACCGTCTCCGGTGTGATTTAAGTTTGTGGGAGGGTACAAGTGTGTGACTAACTTCGTTTATTCTTTTGTTTTTCTTTTCTTGAGTCATTTTACTGTTTTTCTTTGAATGGTTTTTATTGTTCGAATTTTTATGAGTATTTTCAAAAAAAAAAAAATTATATTTTGAATTAGGGGACAGTGATGATATTGCATATATTGATGCTAGTATTTGTTTTTGGGATAGGTTATTTATTCGTGTCATTCATTGACTTGCGAAATCTGCACTTGTTTTTTACGTATCACCATTTCCAATAAGTGCTCTTGTTAGTGTGAAATCTCGTTTGAATTGATGCCTTCCCTATATTATTGGAATTAAATGAATTTAATTTTTCTCATCTATGGCTTTTTGATCACATGCATGGATTTTGTGTTTTCAACGTTTTACCACCCTCTTTCATTTTTAATTATCAAAACCCCACCATATTAAAATCTCAAACTCTTTTCAACCCAATAAACACTTTCTAGAGTGAGGTATTTTTCTGAAAATGTTTCATAAGTACAAGCTCTTAAGATTAGAGCGACAAGTCTTTTTCTTCCATTAGCATTAGTCTCATTGGCTAATCTAGGGGGCTAGGATTTGTATACTTTGACTTGAGTCGATCATTTAGAATTTGCCTATGAAGATTTGGGTAGTACTAGAATGAAATAAGTTTGGGGGAGGTGGAGTTGGAAATAGAGGATTGGAATGTGGTTGAAAATAGAGGATAGATTTTTGCCTAAGAGAACTCATAACTTGGAATCACTCTTTAAGCATTTCTGATTAATTCTGTTTTTCTTATAAAAAAAACGAAAATTATTGTTTAGTTAGCTAAAGAGTGATTATAAATTTTATGTTTTGAGAGTTCTCTATGATGGATTGATTTGGAGGAGATGATGAGGTTTTTGGTTGAGTTAGTGATGATTTGAATTTTCAAGAATTGGGAATGGGTAGATTGAATAAACTGCTTGTATGCATAAATTGCTCTTTTCTTTGACCTGTTTTTGCATAATGATAACATTCCGCTTTCTTGAGAGTTAGTCACCGTTTGAAATTTTGATACACTTAACCACCTACATTTGAACATTTCCCTCTATAAACCAAATGTTGTGATCAACTGTCCATTTTTTAGACCGCACTTATTGTTTAATGTAAAGGGAAGGTGAATAAGAATCGAGTGGGATCATTGGCATTGGGCTTAAAGATAAAATTGGAGCAGATTGGGGTGTTTTAAGCTTGAATGGGTAAAGTTTTTGCATGTCAAAGATTGGCATTAATTCGAATCCGTCCTTAGAACTTAAAATGCATGCTTTCTAGCTTTTAGTCCCCACTTTCAAACCTTTCTCTCTTCTTTAACCTTTGTAGTTTGCTTGCGGACAAGCAAAGGTTAAGTTTGGGGAATTGATATATTGCGTTTTTAACTGTTTCTAACCTTTGTTTTCAACTGTTTTTCGAGTATTTTAGTGTCGTTTTAGAGTCTTAACGGGTACAAACACGATGGAGTATGGAACTGAGCGTCAAGATGAGGTTATGAACAAGTTCGTGAAGAAAAAGGTCATTTCAGCATGGATCGATCGATCCATGATCATCCACATTAGCTTGTGGGACATTTGCAGATCGACTTGCACGAGAGGGATCGAAGTTGCTACGTTTAGATCGGTCGATCCACCTTTGGATCGATCGATCCATGTGCGGATCGACCGATCCACTTATGGATCGATCGATCCGTGCTTGATCGAATGCTATTTTTTGGAAACTTGTCAGTCATCAGATTGACAAGAACTTACCTAAATTTGGTGGATGCTGCACGAAAACCCTTCACTTTAAAGCCATTTCTGAGCCTCCACAACAGTTTATGCTTATTTTTATTCTCTCTTTTTAGATCTAAATACTTGGTTCCATTGTTCATCATTTTGTTCTTGAGATTTTGTTAGTTTCTCTTGGAGATGTCCTTGGAGGCTGTCATTTTCCATTCATTTTGCATTACCTACTGTTGAGAAGTGTTCTTGAACCCTTACTTCTTTATATTTTCATTATTTTTATCATTAATAAAGTATTATTCAGTATTTTATGTTTTTAATTATGTTCTTCATTATATATTGTTTTCTTGTTAATTTAGTTATGAGTGAGTAGTTAGGTTGTTAGACCTAGGGGAATATATGGATTGTTAAGTTAGTAACTGGATATAAATAGGTAGATGTATAGAGAATTCCCTCCTAATAAAACCTTAAAACGTAAACTAGAATTGATCATTTAGTTTATGTTCATAGGACTCCATATTAGAAGAAAGTGTAGTAGGAATCCTGAAAACTTATTAGGAGAGCAGATTGTCCTTAGCCAACGAAAGTTGATGCTAAGGCAAGTTGTGAACAAATCAAATCTGCTCTAGTAAAGCTCTCTAGCTAGTTTAAATCCAAATGAAAGTTTAGGCATTTAGTTAGTCAAGAGAAATGATTGGTACCATGAAAGTGGACTAATTTAGAATTATATTTGAGTTAGAATTAAGTAGAATTGAGACTTGATTAATCATCCAGTTTAGTTTTTAGACAATCCATTTATTATCCCTAGGTCTAGCATTTTTATTATCATTATTTTTAAAACCCATAGAAAATTACAAACCAAAAACCAAAACCCTTTGAATTATTCGATTTAGCTTAATTAATAAATTTAATAGGTTACAGTGTAATTGATGGGATTTGTGGATTCGATCCTTCACTACTGCATTGATAAAGTGTTAGTTGTCAAGGTCTTAATTAGTAAAATAGATAACTTATTAAACACCTAATTTTCTACTTAGTTTGCTACCAACAAAATCTAACCCTCTCAAGAACTATCTGACTCAATCACTAGCTTTTGGACCGTACAGATTCATCAGAACTCTCTGTAACGTAAAAGCTTACACACAAGACTTTTACTTTCTGAACGGATAACTCTAAAATTATCACAACGATCTCTTTTATATTCATGGGATTAAGAGATATTCTAAGGCTAGGATTTTGAGGAAATATTCACCATGATATTCTGAATATCTCCTTCCTTCAATTCTTGCACGTCATCTCTTTTTATTTCTGAGATATGCGTCTTTCACAACTTTCTTTTTTCATCACGTCAGTACCATCTTTCTGGAACAGCTACGCCTTGTTCCAGCTGCATCTTATGCATTCCAAAATAACTCCTCTTTCAAATCCGACCTTCTTCAAATTTCTCACTTTTGCACAAAAGACGAACTCACGGATGCACTTACATGATCATGCTTCACTGTGATGATGATTATAAAATTAGAGTGATTCACCTTGCTCCATCTTCAATTGTGACACATCATCATTGCCACATCAGCTTTTTTATTTCACTTTTTAATTTTAAAAATTCATACTAGACCACACCTCTCTTCTAAAAAAACCTTCAAATGTTGCTATCTTTATATTTAAACCAAACTCTCAAAACATATTTGAAGCAATACTTTTTTTTCTTTCATTATGTAACTGAGAACAGAATTTTTAAATGAACCGAGAGATCCCAATCAATCTTTCATGAAGATTACGAAGGACATATCTAAGTTCGGAGAGATGGCTGTAGCTGTGATAGCTAATCATCATGCATAAGAGGCGTCAAATTTGTCTTAAAAACTTGATCATGGAAGGATCCATTTCATCATTTTTTCTTGTGACTTTCTATTTCAGTAACCCTTGACCGGGCATCGGATCTGTTGCCTAATGTTTCTTCCTCTTTAAGCTTACTATTACAATCCACAACTATCTTATCAAAAATCTCATGTATAGCCTTAAGAAATTTCCTTTAAAAAATTTCATAAACCAATGTCCAAAAACATCATCGGCTTCATTGAATGAATGTAAATGAGAAATAAGTCATTGTGCTCATAGAGGAGTCTTAAATAACAATGTTTAAAACCTAATAATAGCAATAGAATGTAATTGAGATAAAGTAAGTCTTGCCAAATAATTTGGATTTAGTAACTGGATCATAAATTTAATGGATCAAACTCATCTTATTTTTGGTTAACTATGTTTAACACTAACACAAAATATATTTTGATAATTTGAAAAAAAAACATTGGCATCCATTTGCCATTATATCATGATCGACTCTAATTGTCAATATATGCTAAAACATTTTTCTTTAAAAATTTGGTTGAGAATTTCAAAAATACCACTTTTGTTTCCTACTTTTCATAAATGTTATGGGAAGGAGGTAAATTTTCAAAAAATCACAATTTAAGTATAAATAATTTATTAGGTATTAAGATTTATGATCTATGGAGAAATACGGGAATGTGCAATTTATAGACCGTCTCCAAAGCAAAAACCAATAACATGTTTTATAAATAATAATTTGACTAACTAATGTCAAATAACAACCTTAATGACGTTCCTTTCATGCTAATTTTTGTAAGAAAATTTTGAAAACTACCACCTTTGTGATCTTGAAAATCCTAAAGATTACTGGAAATTTAGTAATTTGTAAATGTGGTAGTTTTCAAAAATCACAATTTCCAGTACTTTTTTTTTTCTCTTTAAAAGTAAATCTCGAGAGTATACTATAAATTCTTTTAGGTTGTAAATTCTATAGTCGAGTATCACGATTATAGTCTCACACAGTTTTATTCTAGAATTCATCGTAAATCTCACAACAGAAAATTTTATAAATTAAGGAGAGATCATATCTCGATTCTGTGTTATTCTTTAAAAATCTTTAATCCAGTTGTTTTCAGTTCTTAGATGTTGTGAAATGTCGAATGCAAGCAAGGGCACGTCTTGGAGCATGCAAGTCTCTCACATTTGCACACTTTTCATCTCACCTCGGAGTACATTCGTTTTAAAAAAAAGGAAAGTGTTAATGGGTCAATATAGCCACAATTGTACTATAAAAACTAACGGCCCATGCAAAATGTGTTCATACTTCTTTTTTCTTTTAACATTGGTCAAAGTATATTCTATATGTGAGCTATGCTCAAAATGTTTTGGAATCTCATCGGGGTCCATACAGCTCAAAAGAAAAACAAAGATGAATAAGGAAAATCAAGTGTATGATGTAGAAGAAAATCGCAGGAAACGAGCAAATAGTTATTCTTGGATGTGAGAAATGGCTTCCCTACTGATTTGATTTAAGAGCCAGGTTGGGCTACCTTTAGCAATGTAGGATTGGTATATGTGCTCCTTGGTAACGCTCTCGGCAATAGTTAGAATGATGCCATTGGCCGCTTTATTGACTGTCTGCAATTGCCAGTGTTCGAAATCATTGAGAAGGTCGTGAATCTTGCCCAGCAACTGAGTGAAACGTGGGTACGTCCTTGGAGACCTAACAATCCGGGCAAGCAAGTCGGAAGATACTTCGAGAAGAACCTTTCTATATCGTAGCGTACCGAGGCTTTCTAAGACCGACAGTAGTCCCATGAGTTCGGCTTCAAGTGAGAATGAAATACTCGAGAATGATCTTCGACCATGAATCATTACTTCACCAGAATGGTTCCTAAGAATCCAAGCCACACCACAGTTCATGTGTGGGTTCACCCAAGAGGAAGCAGAATTACATTTAAATTCCGAGGGAGGTGGGGGACTCCAACTAGCTGTAGTACTTGAAGTTATTTGCAAATGAGACGCGTGAGTGGAGGCTGTAGATTTCAGTTTAAGCCAAAGCTCAGTCTCTCCCATAGCTCGGTCAACAATTGATTGGCCATCAGTACTCTGTTTCTCAAAAACCAGGGTATTGCGAGCCTTCCAAAGTAACCATAGGAGCCACCGTATTGCTTGTACATTAAGCAGAGGAGTCGTCACCGTCTGTTTCAGACGCAAAAGGTGGAACATATTCACGAAGACTGATGAAGAAGAAAAACCTTGTGAGGGTGGAGAGATACGAGCAGTCTCCCAAACCTCCTGAGCTAAAGGGCAGGAGAATAGAACGTGACAAATTATTTCAGTTGCCAGACCACACTTTTTGCAGGGGAGGTCTACATAAATACGTCTTCTCTGTAATCTTTCATTAACCACAAGTGCTCCAGACAAAGCTCTCCAGATAAAATTCTTAATCTTCGGGCTCGTTTGTAACTTCCAAATTTTGGACCAGACAGCTTGTTCAATTGGAGGAGTCGGCGGTCCCAGGTCTTCACGATAGTCGGGCAGAGCATCCAGAAGCTTGTAACAACTTTGGCTCGAGTAAAGTCCATATTTTATCATTCCCCATATCCACATATCATCCGAGGATCAGGATAGTTTAATCTTCAGAATATAGTCCGCGTCCTTCGCAACGAATAAGCGTCGAACCTCAGAGACATCCCTATCCATTAGGATATAAGTCAGACACAAGCATAGTGTCGATGATTTCAATGCCTGGATGGGGCGTGGGAGGTCGGCGGAATGAGTCTAAAATCCAGTTGGAATGCCACACATTTGTATCCAAACCATTTCCAATGAGTTTAACCAACCCACGCGTCATAATATTACGTCCATGTAAGATACTACGCCAAGCATATGATGGTTGTCTTCTTTCCATCGCAGTGACAATGTTACCATTGGGATAGTAACGGCTGCACATAACACGGCTGATCAATGACTCAGGTTCATACCACAAATTCCACACTACAAGAAAACAGGCTATTTGCGAGGGCATGATTCGACGCAAAGACGTCGCAAATCCGGGTGTGCGACGACTTTGCGTGGAATCGCTGTCCGTCGCAAATACGACGCAGATTTGCGACGGCGTTGCGTCGGNATATATATGCGACCAAGTTGCGACGTACGTTTTTGTGACGTATTTGCGACGGCTTTGCGAGTCTTGTGTTTGCGAGGAATTTGCGAGTAATACGTATTTATAATTAATAATTA
>OVAP01007222.1:0-10976 GCA_900406295.1 Aurinia saxatilis
TTTTGGTTTTGGATTTAATAAAAAGAGCTTTACACCTCTAAGTCCTATCAAATCCCCTCATGAAGAGGTTTTTAATCTTGGATCACTCTGTATCAAAACTTCTACCTGAGATAGTTAGTGGTGTTGATAAGTTTTTTCGTCATGACCCTGAGGGCCAAATTGCTTGTGCAGAGAGAGTTATGTGTGTTGGTTTTTAATAAGTTATCTTTATTAATAAGACCTTTACCACTAACATTTTATCAATACAGTAGCAAGGATCGAATCCACAAGTCTCAGGTTTACACTGTAATCTACTAAATTATTTAATCTAGCTAAGATGATCAATGATTGGGTTTTGGGTTTGTTTTCTAATTTTTTTTATGGGTTTAATTCAATATTTTATGGGTTTAATTCAATACTGATAAAATGCTAGACCTAGGGATAATCGATGGATTGTACTAAAATTAATTGGATGTTATTCAGGTCCTAAATTTACCACACTTCAACTCAAATATAATTCTAAATTGGTCAACTTTCGTGGTACCAATTACTTCTATTAACAATTTAAATGCCTAAATTTTCATTTGGATTTAAGAGATCTATAGTACACTAATAGAGCAGATTTGATAAGTTCACAACTTGCCTTAGCATCAATCTGCTCTCCTAAATGAGGTTTCAAGAATCCTATTACACTTTCATTTAATAGAAAATCCTATGAACAAAAACTAGGTGATCAAACTAGTTTTAGCATTAAGACATCATAATGAGGAAGTTATACTATAGAATGACCTATTTAAATCCAGTTTCTATCCTAACAATCCATGATTCCCCTAGAATCTAACCACCTAACTACTAACACATGATGAAATTAACAAATACCAAAGGAATGATGAGAAACATAATCAAGAATAAGAATAATTGAATAATACTTTATTAAAAATGAAAATTATAAAAGACAAGGTTCAAGAACAATTGTATATGACTGAAATGAAAGAGAATGAATGAGCCTTCAAGAGTCTCTTAGCAACAACAACCAAAATCTTGAAGAAATGAAGAACAAAAGAATTTTGAAAAACAAAGGAACCAAATCTATCAAAGGAGGCTGTTTTGAAGGCAGAGAGACTGTAAAAGTAGGTTTAGGTCGTGCATAATAAAGGAAAACATTCTTTTGTATCGACAGAAAACGCGTTGATTCTTCTTTCCATTTTTGCATTCGGCAGGTCTGAAACGATCCTTCCGTTTTTAAAGTCGGTAACGATTGTTCCGGGAATGGAACGACGTTCTGTCCTCAAATGTGTGGAACGATCGTTCTGAGCTCGTTTTCTCCATTCCATGCTTCATTCTCCTTCATATTCTGCTCATCTGTCTCCTATTCATGTTTCCAAGCTTTTGCTCCATTATTCCATGACCTAAACTTGAAAAAGACTCAAAAGACTCGAAAAAAACTAAGAAAACAAGAAATAAAATGTGTCAAAAACATGATACATCAGTTTTGCCTTAAATTGAAATCGAACACCATGAGAGTATTCAAGATCATTTGCATACTCGAGATGCAAATGATGTATAGATTTGAGATCAGCCATGGAGATTCTTGGAGATTATCGGATACAACCATCACCACCAGCTCAAAAAGTGATCTCACAAAGCGAATGATGTTGACACTCATGTTTATTGGATACATTACCTGAAAATGCTTGAAATAAGCTTGCTGCAACAACAAAACAGTTAATTGCTGGGTCAGATTGCAAAATAGCAACCCGAGAAATAAGTGTTGAGCAAAGAGAAAGATGTTAACACTCATGTCTCTGAGCAATGTCTGGCCGATTGCCCTCACGAAAAACTCGGCGCAGTGTATCTAAGAAAAAGCTAAAGGGCACGAAGGTGGCTTACCATTTCCAAATTAAGTAGTTACATCAGATTAGTTCAAAAATTCACGACAAACTCGAATTTTTCAATTTACAGTGGAGAATGCAACTCTAAGGCTAACTGCTTCCCTATGGGTTTCCTTCTCTTTTCATTCATGTCTGAAATTGGGATCGGGATGTCGGAGAAGCCACACTTGATCTATCTGTACCGCGAATGTTGTATTTCTCATACACTCTCTCGCGATTCTCTGACCACCATGCTTCTGCTTGTTGCTCTCTAAATCTTCTCCGGCTACAAAACAACCACACTGGTACTGATTAATATACATCTATCTCTAGAATGACTTGAGATAAGAACTATATCCATTTTCTTTAGTGTTACCTAAACCGCACTCGTTTGAGATCTCTGGTTCCATCACCTAGTGCCACTAATGTTATATAAACACCAGGTTCATACTGTTCGATCCACTCAGCCTCTACTTGAGACGCATTTGATGCCGATGCCGAGCTTCTTGAGTTTCGACCATCTTCCGAGAAACCATTACTGATTCGAACCCCCTCACTTATTGTATCATCTCTTCCCATGATTGAATCTGTGTTTCTTGGTGACTGGGAATTTCGCCAAGGTCCATTCATTGAACGTGTGTGCAGAGCCAAAGGTGATGCAAGAGAAGTGTTACTCAGTGAATCAGACCGTGATGGACGCTGTCCATTTCCATCAGCAAAGTGAAACCCGTTTTGTTCAAACCCATTCAGCAAATTAGATGTTCTTGTGGTCTCAGCTTCATAAACACCCGGCGGTAGCCGCTTAGCTAAATCCTTAAGCTGGAAATATCAACAGGAATCATATTGCAAGAATTATTATATCACAGTCGAAATACCAATAGTTTTAGTAAAATATTTAAAAGAGAAATCAAGGCAAAACCTGTGCTGTCAGAGACTTTATAACTTCTTTTGCAGCTTTTGATTTGGCGGATTCCTCTGCTGCCAGATTAATTGCTTCTTGTACTTTCTTCAAAGATTTCTGAAGTTCAAATTCTTGGACCTCACATCTGTACTTCAGGCTTTCGGCCTAAACAGAATCACAATTTTTTCTTTTGAAATGAGCATATTTGTTAACAATCCCGGACGAATAAGTAGTGATGAAAACATATGTAGATAGATGACGAGTACGAATGAAAGGGTTTGAGATCAATATACCTGGGCACGCAATTTGACCACTTCCTGATTCAGAAGCTCGTTCGTCTTCTTCAAACTCTCACTTATACTTGTCGAAAACCCAAAACCCTTTGTCGAAAGGATAGGAGTGAGTGAACGAGGAGGACTGGATCTTCTTGAGAAAGGTGAAACAGATCTGGAGCTTTCTCCAGATGGAGTTACTGCTGGTTTTGGTGGCCCACGCCGTAATTCAGCCACATTTGTCAAAGCGTCTTTAAGCTGTAATAGAGGGGTTTGAGAAGTACGGACTAGGGAGAATGTATCTGACTTCTTTCCTTGTTTAGCTGCCCTGCTGTCTAGCTGTTTGATCAAATCTATGTTTGAGGGTATTCTGGATTTAACCAGTCTTAGATCATCTTTATCTAATCTGTCCTTGTTCTCACCAGAAAGGCGTGGCATAACAGTTTTCCTGCCATCAACATTAGCTTCTGAAACTTTACTCAGTTTAGAGTAACATGAATCACAGACACGATAGGGCTTGCCTGCATTAGGAGTCAATGCTGCTTTCAGTGATTTCTTGGAACTGCATGAATGGCAGTGAACAAGCCCACAGTTGTAACAATTGTGTCTTTTTTTTGTGAACCCGAAAGCCTGCCTACAAGCTGTGCATTGAGACTGCTCAGTACCAGAAACCCATTTATGAAGACATATTGCTGCTGTAAAGTTTGAACCACATGCAACATATTTTACATGTCTTTCTTTCAAAGCATCAACAAGAGTGGGTGCGTTACGGTCCTCCACATCTCCATGACCTAATCTCCCATTGGCACCCTTGCCCCAGGTAAAGACTTCATTTCGCGATGTTAAAACTGCCACATGATAAGCACCGCATGCTACTTCTTCAACGCAATCATTAGTTAGTTTGTCCCCTACTAAACAAGGAAGTTTCCCATCAGCAACAGGATTCCCTAGTTGACCATAAACTGTACTACCCATCGTGAAAACTTTGCCCGATGTGGTCAAGCCAACTGTTAAACTATGTCCGCATGCAACTTTGTGAAAATCATGGTCAATCAGAGCAGATACACATGTGGGTTTAAGCCGAGACTCTTTATCTCCATGACCAAGACGACTTTTGTCACCATCACCCCATGTAAATAGCTTTCCTGATGAAATACTTGAACTTGACAGAGTGACAATGACTTCTACTACGGCAGCAGCATGCCATACACCACACGCAACAGCAAGAGTCCTCAAACCAGATAAAGATTCAACTTCTCTTGGGTAAAATACAGTTTCCCTGTCACCATGTCCTAAAACACCAAATGTCCCATCTCCAAATGTAAAAAGCTGTCCAGCTGACGTTATCAAAGCAGTGTGCCATGGTCCACAGGTTACAGAAGCAATTTGAAGACCTTCAAGAGGACCTGATATTCTCCTAGGTATCCAGTGACTTACATCAGTACCATGGCCGAGGAGTCCCACATTATGTGTTCCATCACCCCATGTATAAATCTCTCCTGTCACTGTAACAGCGCATGTATGGAACTCGCCACAGGCAACAAAATCAATGTTCGCTAGAGACTCAATAAACTGTGGCCCAGTCACATCTTTTCCCGTTCCATGGCCAAGACGTCCTCCCGATTCTTCCCCCCATGTAAAAGCCTCACCTTGCCTAGATACTAGAGCAGCATGCTTAACACCACATGCTACGTGGTGGACATCCAAAATTACATTGGATTCCAGTGGCCTTGGAATCAGAACATCTGACCTTGTACCAACACAACTAGCATTCTTATCACTCCCCACTTTGACAACATTATCACAAAGCACTTCACCCCATACATAAACATCACCTAGAGCATCACAATCATCTGGAACAGAACCATGACTTGAGGTGCTTTGAGCACTAGAGACACTAACCCGGAACGCGTCTGATCCAGGTCCTCGAACTAACATATTTGGACTCTTTGATGCCACATGGGAACTTTCAGAACTGACAGAATTCTCAGCCCTTGAAGACTTTAGAAAACTGGTTGAATTGTAGGGATTCTCCACAACTATGTTGAAATCTCGAGAAGTACAAACTGAGCTGCTGGTGGGACTGCTTAATGTCAAGTCTCTGCTATCCTGGACATAATGGAAACGAAACAAAACAAAATGTTGAGAAGGGAAATCATTTGCACCAAAATAATACCGAAGTTGTCTACATTAGGAATACTCATTACTTACAGCAACAGAGAGGCCTCCATCGCTCCAGCCGTCTATTTTAGAACGGCCACCTTGACCAGTTATCAAAGCTTTTAGGCCCGCTATCCACACCTCCGCCTCAACTTTGTCCTTGCAAATCTGAAAATAAGGCAGCCGATTCAGTTCACATATAGAGAGGCTGGCGAGAGAGTAACTAAGTGTATTTCACCAACCAAATCAAGAGTCCGCTTCCTGTTGGAGTATATGAGAGAGAAAGATAAATAATCTTTTTCAGGACGAAGGTAACGCTGAAAAACAGCCTGAAAGTATAAACATGATGTCAGTAACAAAAGAGAAGCAATTTCGCAGCATCAAAACATAAAGTAAAGATTTGAAGAGAAGTTACAGTTCTTTGTCCTGGAACAATCTTTGATACAGTTGCTAACTTGAGACGTTTTTCTTCACCATTTGAAATCCAGATCAAAGATGTCTCATCCTGCAAGCAAAGATGATTAAAAGAAGCACATTTGATCCTAATCCTAGATAAGAAGCATTTTAAGGCACACTCACATTGGAGAGTCTAAAGGGACAAAACTTAGGCTTCCCTTTCCGACCATATTTCAAGAGTTGAGTACCTTTCTTCAAAGCAATTAGGGCCTGGAAAAATGCATTTGCGAAGATCCGGGTGAGACAATTAGTGCCTGGAAATTAAGGAGATATAGTAACAATTTCAGAAGGGACGACCTGCTCAATGTCACGGTCGACACTACCGTAGCTCACAAGATGTGCCATTCCATGAAATATGATGCAGCAGACCACCGGTCATCCTAAGGACAAGTCTCCGCCCTTCTCACCATCAAATTCACAGATCTGCAGACCAAATTGCGCGCACGAATGAAATCCAGTGCCTGGGCCGGCAGCTAAACATAGTCTTTGTCAAGTACGGACCCAGTCAAAAAGGATGTTGACATCAAGACGTGGATGTTCTTTTATTTTATTTTTCCTGTAGATCTAATATTTTATATTAGAATTTGTAATTGGTCAATATATGATAGGTTGGTAATATCATATGATTTTCTAAGAAAAATAATTTTTTTCAGTTCATATGTCTTCAATTTCCCAATAAGAATTGGTCTTTGCAGTAACTAAGGAACTATATATCTTCTCATGACCAAATGATTTTCTCACACCTTATAAGCTGTGGATGTCCAGAGATAGTAAGCATCAAATCTATTATGCAGGCTGTGTTAGTTTAAGATTACAACTAGGAACAACAGTCTACTTACGGTCAATATGGAAATGTGTAAGAACCCAATGGAAACAATCACGGGTGAGGTACTTGAATGCCTTCTGCATACATAAATTACACCAGGAAGTCAACAAGCATAAATATTCAGCACTCAGCAGGAAGTTTGAAGTCTAATTTCATGTGCACAATGAGAAAATCTGTAATTAGCTTACATTTATTAGTCATGAGTCTCATGATTTTGAGAAATAAAGTGAACCAATGGCCTGCTTTGTTAAGAAGAGTTACCACTCCGAAAAGTTGTCCCCACAATGCAATTCCAATGTGGAGTGACTTCAGATTTTCCATTGTTGCCATGTCTTCTCACAGTCCAAATCTGATGGAATCTTTTTTGTGAAAGGTTCTTTAGGGGGCCTCCAGATCTTCGTGCCATCAGTAGATTGACCAGGGACGTGTCTTCCAGAGCCCGAACTGAAATGAACCATTAACTAGACTTACCTAGAGAAAAACAAGATTGGATAGAATATTGATATCATTTCAATATAAATGAACGTACATATGCATAAAATGAGATCACTTAGAGACATGTTGTCAGCTATGCCATAAGCATCTCTTCAGCAAAAGAAGGATTAGAGGATTCATTAAAGGTGATTAGTCTGAATAATGTCAGATTAGTACCACCAACAAACAAATTGGAATCAAATTTCTTGTACTGACCTGAGTTCTGAGTGAATTTATGTAAGTAATATGCAGAAAAAGAGCAAGACCCATGAGTTTAACTAAGAAAAAACCTTAATATCAGTGATACATAGTAGGTACATAGAATTCGAGAACTAGTATGGTTAAATGTGTACCATAGGGTACTATCAGTGATAAAAGAAAATTGTCTTCTTATCAGCTCGAATAAAGAACGGAACAAACCTCAGATGGCTGCAGCCACGGAGACGTCATATAAGCTTCCAGCTCAATGTCATCTTTAGAAACTCCAGTAAGAAGATGCAAAAGCATGTGACATATGAAGAGCACATAAAAGATCACTATCTTTCTGTAGCTAATAAGCTTTTGCACATGCACGATCGCACTCAATACAGGGAAAAACAAGGATGCCAAATTCCACCGAACAAGGGTGTCTAATTTCTAAAGTATTATTAAACATCAGATCATTTCTAGGCCGAATCCATGTGGTTCCTTCTTGTGGAAAGAAAGTATACTGATTTGTTGGAGAATGTTTGTTCTTGATAACCTTTACGGATAGCAGTCTCATGGTTTAAGTATTTTGAGTCCAAGAAATGTTACCCAAAAAGACTATCCAGAACAGACATATTCCAACAAATTACAACCAAAAGCATCCTACTGTCTGTAACATGTTTACAATACTTAATCCTCCTCCCTGAGAGCTAGTACTAGACTACTAGTAACAGAAAATCCAATATCTCGACGCAGACTTTTACATTATCCACACTTGTGGATTTACTTTCATCAAACATGTTTACTGCAATTTTGAAACAATCCTACTCTAAAGCATTCTGAATGATTTCACATATAGTAGAATCATTCAAAATGATCGTTACTCCTCTAGTATACGAGATGTCCTACACTCTGTAACACTCATGCTAAAACTACAAATCAGCAGCAATGTTGCACATCAATTAAAAAAAAAAAAAAACTTGAATCCGGTGCAGAGTGAGAGAGCATCAGCAAAACCATAGTTGTCAACAGTACTTACCTGTACCGTTCAGAGATCAAGTGTATCCCATCATTTGCTCTCTCTCTTTCTCTGCACCATACTTGTAATCGAAAAATCTCTAATCAATTTTGCAATACAACTACACTACACATGAAAAACCTTTAACTAAGCATAACCAATTCATGGGGGCGATGAATAGAACTCATATAGACAATTTTAACCCCCACCTCAAACCCTAGGGAATCGAACCGATACGAATTTTGTAAATGGGTAAACCGGGATGACCGACGAATCAAACCGAACCCGAATCTTCGAGGAGATATGAACGCGAATAAAAATAATCGTAATTATTGGGGTATGATTTATTTAATTAGAAATGAGAGAATAAGGGCAATGAGTCATATCACTCGGCGCTGAATACTCACGCAGAGAAGAAGCACATGAGAAAGCACATAACAGAGGACAAGGATTAAACCTTGAGAAGATTTCAGCCAATCATGAGAGATCACGAGGATCGATGACGTGGCGAAATATATTTGAAATCCCGCCTAAACCCTTGTGTTTTTTACATTTAGCTGCGAAATTTCAATTTTTCCTTTATTGACCTCAAAAGAGATATTTTACAAGTCTCTCCACTAGCCCCTTCCTTCTCATCTCTTAACCTTCAAGGCGTACAAATCTCAAACACAGACCTCTCTCTTCTCTATCTCTATCTTCAAACCCTACGTTCTTCTTCTTCTTCGTCAAGGTAAATTTTCCTCCGATCTTCTTCGTTTTCTCCTTTGATTTCTCTAGTTTCTCTCTCGATTGTGCGTTTCGATTCGTTTAGGTGATAGGTTTTTCTACGTATTGACTTCCGTGGTTTTCAATCGAATATTTTGTTGTTTTTTATGTGTATCGATCTCGTTAGGCGATTATAGAACCGAATATTCTCTGGTTTTGATTGTTTGTGGTGTATTATTATGCCTAATTTCTTCGTTGATCTTGTGAAATGATTGCAGAATCGAATATGAAAGGAGGTAAATCAAAGGCTGAAACCAGGAGCTCCAAGTAAGAATCATCTTAGATTGATTTGTGATTTTTTTGTTAAGATCTTTGGATTTTCAGATCCTTTGCTTACTTAATTTTGTGTGTGGTGTGGTGAATCGAATAGGCTCTCTGTGAGTAAGAAGCCGACGAAGGCTAGCAAAGCGGCGGCTAAGGATCCAAACAAACCAAAGAGGCCAGCCAGTGCTTTCTTCGTTTTCATGTAAATCATCATCGCCTTCGATTTTCTCAATTTCCTGTGTTCACTAGTTTCCCATGGATACAAAACTTTTTTACATCTGGATGATACTACGATTCTTTTTGAAGGTGAGACTAGTAGAATCCTTTTTGTCTGCCAATCCACGAGTCATACTAGTATCTGATGATTAGAATTAGTCCTGATATGGTTTTTGGTTGTGACTGTATAATTGTGTGTGTTAATACTTGTGTTGACTTTTGTGAAATGAAGGGAGACTTTCCGTGAGACTTTCAAAAAGGAACACCCCAAGAACAAATCTGTTGCTGCTGTGAGTGACTTTTGTTGTACCTTACGATGCCTTTAATCGTCAAAGTTGTACTTGATTGATGAATTTTGAATGGATTGATAAACAGGTTGGGAAAGCTGGTGGTGAAAAGTGGAAATCCTTGTCAGACTCGGTATGATTTCGCAACAGTTTTCTCACCTTTGCGTTATGATTTGAAAATATTTGGTTGCTCAAGTAAGTCTTAATACATATGATTTAGGAGAAAGCTCCCTATGTTGCTAAGGCAGAGAGTCGCAAGGTTGATTATGAGAAGAACATGAAAGCCTACAACAAGAAACTGGTATGATAAAGGAATAAAGTGTCAAATCAAGTCAAGTTAGAGAGTTATTTGAACTCGTTGACCAATCATGGCTTGTTTGTGAATTTCAGGAGGAGGGTCCAAAGGAAGAGGAGGAGGAATCTGACAAGTCAGTGTCTGAGGTCAATGATGAGGATGATGCAGAGGATGCTAGTGAAGAGGTTTGTTCTTTATTCTTTGTGTTCTTTTCCATCATTTTCACTTGGAAAGCTTTGTATTATTAACTCTCTAATATGGTGATGTTTCATCAAAATGCAGGATGAGGACGATGACTAAAGCTGGAAGTAGCACTAGTATAGACGGCTGCAAAGTTCTCTCTGGTTTTTATCTTAATATGTTTATGGGGTCCTTTTTTATCTTTTTTTTTTCATTTTGTTATTTCCACAACCGTTTGCTACGGGATAAAGCCCCTTTGGATGGAGAAAAAGTTAAATTGTAGAATGTTTAGATGGTCAAAGGAGAGACTTGCAGCACTGTACTCTTTGCTTTATAATATGATTTAGTTTCCTTTTACCTTTTCTCTCACTTTATTATTTTTTTGATCAATCTCGAAATATTGCTTATGGTCTTTATTCACAAGTTAGATTCATAATCCATAAACAGTTTACTATAAACGTTGTTTCCCATTGACTTTCTCTTTATCAAGGTCTTTCACAAAGTGTAATCAAACTTTGACCAAGACCGTAAAACTAATTATCTGAATTACGAGTTAGTTTATCTTCAGAAAACGTAAATTCCGTAAAAAGTCATAGCAGAATTATTCTTCTTGATGAACAGTGGTCATTAGACCACCCAGAACGCACATGTTAATGGATGTCTTTCCTTTTTTTTTTTATCTAAACTTTGAAACTTGTGTGGGTGAAATCACACAATCACTATTTGTTCGAGTTTCTTTTGATGAAGGATTCGATAAAGAACTAGCAAAGGATGTTTTATATTGATTAGAAGTAAAAGTCTTTCTTAGCGTAAGCTTTTAGGGTTC
>OVAP01007223.1:0-10403 GCA_900406295.1 Aurinia saxatilis
CATCAGACCTTCTTGGACTTCTGGTATAAGATGTTGTTCGTCGGCTAGAGTTGTGGAGATGATGTCCGCATCAATTCATCTTCAAAGTAATCAAATCAAGCCAATCGTATCAGATTTATGTGATAAACAGAAACACACCATGTCTACTACTAAAATACTGATTCGATTCATTAATCCCAATTCCAAAGCGATCACAAAATCTATATAGAGCAAGATCAATACGAAATCTAGCTAATCCAGATCAAATCAACATCGAAGAGTAAAGAAGAACGAACCATGTACTTGGTGGTGATGAACGGATCGTTAACAGCAACAAGCTCAACATCGTCTCTCTGAAGAGCAACTATAGCAATTGAAGAAATTGGGGGAAATTGGGAGAAACAGACAAAGGAAACAAAATTACGTTTTCTAGAAAAAATATTATGAATGCGAGAGGAGGAAGAAGATAAACGTCGAACTAGAGACAGATCCGACGAACAAGAGAGCCGAGAATCGCCGATGAAAAAGAGAAAAGAGATTGCACGTTCTGTTTTATTCTTTTTCGTTTTCCTGTTACGCAAAAAACAGAAATGGAGACGTGTGTCCTCTATGAGACGTATCTAAAGTATCTCCCAGCTGAGGAAGCTCAACTAAAAGATCAGAAAATAACACATTTTTTATTTATTTTTATTTTCTTGTAATTCTAAGAGATGGTGAGAGTATCACCAATAATCATGCTCTAAAACACTTAGGGATCAAATCCACAGTGAGCAGAGTGTATCGAATACAGAAGCAATTCGATTGAATTGAGATTTTTCGATCGAATACATGGATTGTCTTCGGTCGAATGAAATCTCTGCAAAACTAAAAAAGGAAATAAAACGTGAGAAAATTCAAATGATTACAACGTTAGGAAGTCAGGAATGCATCAGAGACTCATGGTTTGAATTATTCAGGGTAGTAATCATGCAAGTCTTCTAAAAAGGCTATATAGCTTGAAATCACGAACATTCGACTATCCTTATGGTCAGGCTTAGCCGGTCTAATCTATTCGAGAATGGACATTGGAGCTTTTCAAAATCAGTGTTACGGACAACTAACTCTAAGCGGTGTATTAGTAGTTGTTAATCCTAGATATGATCAAGATCCGATAAGAAAGTAAGCCTTAACTAGTCATTGCTTAACCATATTGTCTACCAAACCATGAATACTCCTAGCAAACCTTATTTCTAACAATGAAACTACTCAAACATGTTTATGGAAAACACAACAATTGGATGCAATCATATTAATCAAATAGAAAGTGTTTAAAAAAACTTCGCTATAACAAGAGACAAAAAGGACAACTTCTCCCTTTGACAGTAAATCCAAAGTAGAATCAAAAGAAAACAAAAGAATAAAAGAAAACTAGAAGAACTATTTCGACTGGATGCTTGTGAACTTGTGAATAATGATTTCTTCTGCTCGTGACTTCTGTATTTATAGTACAAAGGTCAAGTGAGAAGTTGAGAGAAAACAGGAATCAGATTTGTGATAGAAATCCAAAAGTTTGGATTTATCCACTCTTATTTGATCGAATTCAGGTGTGATTCAATCAAATATCTTCTGAAAACACGTCTTCAGTATCTTCTGAATATCTTCAACTGATTTTGATAACTCCTAAGTGGCAACGATGTTATCTGAAGTATGTTCCAGAAGCTTCTAGTGATTTTACTCACTGATTTGATCGAGGGCCATTGATCGAATGTGCATTCATCACTCTTGGACTTCAGACGGACACCTCTTCAATGATTTGGCCTTAACTCCTTGCTTATGCGACCAAATGACTTGATTCAAAACCCCACTGATATCTAACTCACGTGGATGAATTGCCTTGAAACCTCACTTCAATCCAAATTGAACACAATTTTCGTTTAGGCCTGAGCATCGCATGTTGAATTGCTGAACTTGATAAAAATGCCCATTTATGACCTAAAAAACCTTATTTTTACAAAAACACTTTGAAAATAGAAAAACGTGAAATTCATCAGTTTTATTCTCAAATCCAACAATGTTTTTTTTAAGAAAAACACCAAAAATATATACTAAATAGTGGTAAAATATCACCCCCTATCAGTGCATATACGGCTTGCACATCTTGTTCGGAGCTCAACTCGAAAGTATTTGTGGTGTACCAAAGATTTTGGGTATTCTCTAATTGTGAGAAAGAGTTAATGGAAAAAGATGGGGAAGAAGATAAGGAAAGGTGAACAGTGATTTATTATAATAATATTATAAGTATTAATAACAATGCTTATGAGGTTTCAAAGGCGGAAAAGTACAAAGTTCAAGGATTCATCAGAGAAACATTAATCAACCAAGATTATACTAAGAATGGGGTCAAGAACCCTAAATCTATCAAGCAAGAACAATTGAGAACAACGAAGAACAAGAGAGAGAACAGAGGGTTATCTGAAAACCTCTGTAAGACCCTGAAAACTCCAAAGATGCGTGATATGACCAAGAATGGAGGAGGATCCCTACTTATGCAAAACTCTTCAAGATGCAACTAACTAACGCGCATCAATTTTCAAACTACAACTCGAACTCTCCATAGCTAACAAGCAATGCAGAGTTGGGGTGCTAATTGAGGGGGATTGAAATTTCACCCCCGAAGATTGACAACCTAAAAACGGTTAAATGTTTTCCACAAAACACAAGTACGGCCCGTAACTTGGTTATCGGTCTAGACTATTAAGAATCACAAGGATGAACTATTCATGAAAGCCATGCAATCACAACTCATCATCCTCACCTCCACGAAGCGCACATTGCAATGTGAGACTCAGTCTGCGCCCCCACGGGGCGCGGATTACTAACAAAAAATTCAATTCATGTCTCACATGCGCGGATTAACAATATCACCAAAAAGTTTCAACAAGTGGGTCCCAGAGGGACATTCCAAGGTAATAAACAACCCATGAAGTGTGATACACTTCATGGGTCCATAAAATGTATCCACAACGCATTAGGCGCCCCCTGAAGGCAACACAATGCATTAGGCGCTCTATGAAGTCAACATAATGCATTAGGCGAGCCATGAGTGTAATCACACTTTGTGGGTCACGACGAAAACGCTCTCAATGCATTAGGCTTTCCGTGAAGACTATATACGTTTCTCAAGCTACAATACACACTCTAGGGAGCGTGGATCAACTTCTCTATCAACCAATTTGGGCTCTTAGGTCTAGGTAAAGCTTCACCATTTCAATAGGCGACTTATGAGACCAAAATTGAGTTCACAAAGGTAAAATTGGTCCCACAAGGCCAATTTGGCCCACCTAACTTCATCATACACCCTACGGGCGCACATTGGCTTTCAGCACTTATAAATGTTGCTTCGTGGGTTCCCCATAAATCTTACCACTTCGATTAGGCAACCCATGAAGGCAAGAATGATCTATAAAGCTTTGATTCGCCCCACGGGGGCGCAAATCAGCTTCAAATTAAGCAAAATGTTGTGGGTCCCGACGAGCCTTAACATCTGTTTCCATCGAGAATAGGCAACCCACAATTCTAATTGATCTTACCATCGACAAAAGGCGACCCATTAGAATGTCTTACAATCTGTAGGACCAACTATACTCCTTAGCAGTTGAACAATCCAAACCTTTGTCGTGGGCCCATCTCCACCTTTCGAACGAGACAATGCCCATCGAAAAAGACTATGCATCATCAAGCAGAAGATTCGAGATTATCGACAAAGAAAAGAACATCATTTTAGAGCCTATTGAGGAAATGGAAATCATCCTAAGTCTATCAACAAGGAAAAGGACCTAAGCGTTTTAGCTAGGAGTATAAATTAGGATCTAGGGTTTTAATCTTAGATCATTTTACAATCTCTTGAGTTGTAACTCGAAAATTTATCATCTTATTAAGAAAGACGACCCCACTTTCAACTTTTGTTCCTTCTTTGTTCTCTTAAACAATTCATACAAGAGTCGACGATCCTTATCAATTTATTTGACCATGATTAGTTGTGTGAATTCTCGTTCGCACAAAGATATGTGTAAAACATTAACCTGAGATGTTAAAAGCTACTTGATAACAAAAATTGTTTAGAAACTGAGAACAAAAGTTGTTTGTGAAGGCCTGGCCAAACAATGGTCATGAGATACATATATATATAGGTAAAAAAACGTGATGAGCCAAAAAGGTAAACCTAGGAAAACTGCTGGCGAACTTTCACAAATAAGGTCACTTAGGTAGTGTCGATCAGCGCTACAGCTCCATCAATCAATGCTTTTAAGGTGACGATCGATGTTCGACGCTGATTTTCTCCAAACTTGCATTCTTCATTCCACTTTACTCCGTTTGACTCCAAAAGTTTTAACAGGCCACGAACAACTCGCAATACATGTTTTTCCTGTAATGACTCGATAAAACACTAAAATACCAAAAAGACTCCATAAAACATATTATATCCTGGTATAAAAACGGTGAAATTCAGGATAACTCAACGACCAAGAGAAGGAATTTGAGATTTGAGACAAAGAAAGAATTCAACAGAGAAAATCACAAAGTAGAGAAGAAGGAAAAAGAAAATTGGGAATTGTGGAAAAAGAGGAAAAATAAAATGAGGAAATTAAGGCTACGAATATAAAAATGATAAGGAATAAAAATTTGTGAATAAAAACATATGTGTATATAAAGTATTTTAAAGAACTCTCTATTATCAAATAAAATAAGCTTTTTGGAGGGGCTTGGGTTGTTCGTAATTTTCAGGGACATGTTTTGTTATATAGTAGACGTGCTTTTCCTGATTCAGAACGCTAGAAGATGCTCAACTCACATGTTTACTTTGGCAGTGGATTATATGGTCTCATACAGATTCACTAAGGTCATCTTCTCCTCCACGCTTTCTATTTTTTTGTGTCACTCAACATCCGTATAAAGGGCCAACTTATCTTCATTTAAGAGCTTTAATTCTTAAGGTTCTTCAGAGGATTCATTCTTGGAATTGGAAACTAGTGATAGCTCATCCACAAGCTATTAGAGGGGCTACACTAATTAGTGTGGCTTATTTCTTGTCTCTCTATCTAGTTTTCATCCTCTGTTTCACTCTATTTTTGTCTTTCTATAGAACCTAGTACCTGGTTCAAATTCTCTTTGTATATTTTTCGACTTTTCTTTAATTCAGTATTATCCAGGAAAAAAAACTCTCTGTTACAAACTACATTCATTGTTGAGAATTCCATAAAAACGTAATTTTTTCTAATCCTTTTATTTTCTTTCTCTGGAGTGTTATTGTGGTCTTCTTCATCTGAATCAAAATCTTCTTCATCATCACCATTATTAGATATAGTCTGAATTAAAATCAACATCTCCTAGATTTGATGACCTAATGAAAGTTATGTAACATTATTATTGCTACAATAACCTTATGTTGAATCTGTATGGCATATTTTGGCTTTTCTTTTAAAACTCGTCATTTTGCCTTCCACAAACTAGGTTGTGTAAGCTCGTCTAGACCAGAACTCGACAAATCAACCGCCAATATTTTTAAAGCATCCAATACTTCTTGAATTTTTTTTTCCAATGATTTCTTGTGAATGACCAAATATTTTTCCAACATACCTTGTGTTTCATTGTGAGCACATATGGTAAAAAATAATATTGAAATGCTCCCATTAAATAGCATTTTTATTTATAATTTTTTTACTAGCATTTTACTCATAAGTCATGACTGTATAAATTAACAAGCCTTGTGAATAGGGCTTTTAAATTGAATTAACAAAAACAATAATTATGTCAAAACAAAAAAAATCACAAACAAAACTAACTTCAATTATGAAAAAACTCACAAGATTTGGTTTTTAGTGTTTGTACAAATGATAAAAATCTTGAAAAATTAGTTCCCTCAATTTTAGTGAAACCATTTCATTGAAAACTTGATTGGATAAAAAACAATTTTTGGGTAAAACATAAACCAATGCAAAAACTCAAAACAATCCAAATCTAAGTTTTTTTTCCGGAGGATGTAAAGGGCTACACCCTAGATTACAACATCTAGTTCTCTCTCTCTCTCTCTCTCTCTAGAACACTACCGACTATCTCAACCAGATCTGGACCGACGGTGGTGGCTTCTTAGCCCTGTTGTCGATCCCTTCGTCTTTTTATTATGCTTTTTAATTTCTCTTCTTTCATTGGCATATAGACTGTTGTAAACGGGGATTTGATTGGGGTTGTGAAGTTTAGTGGTGGTTCGAGATAGATATAGATCCGGCTAGATCAGGGATCATGGTTAAAGATTGATCTTGTTTCTACAGTTTTTTTGTTTTTTTTTTTTGTTATGATGGGGATTTAGTTTTCACCCAAAATATTCCTGCAAGCGTACATGTCTCGCAGTAGTACTTATAGATCATATCTACAGAGAAAGGGCTACTACGCTGCAAACTTATGAGATTCGAACTGAGCTAAGATGCAAATATGAATTTTGGTTTTTGGATGACCGAATGATATAGTCATTCGATCAAATGACATGTTTTTTAATGAAATCTATCAAACTAATGATGCAAATGAAGACGGTTTGAATGCAAATAAATATAAGGTGTTGGGAATAAGGAATTTCTCTAGTAACACAAGTTAGATTATTCAAGTTAAAGACAGCCTTCGTATTGGACTCTTCTTAACTCAATTCTATTTAAACATAAATCACATGACCTCAAACAAAGGGGCATTCATAATTCCTACTAAAGAACTGATATGTTAACCATGAACATGGTCCTCTTTGGAAGGTCCCACGAGCACAACTTATCATTCGCCTATATCGGATCTTCTACCTAATGGTGTCTTAGCGAAGAGAATCTTGCATGAAAAGCTAGGTAATTAATCTAACAATTCTAAGTTAAAATAAACAAGATAAAGTTCTTCCAAATAACTAAGAATCAACATATCTACCAAACCATATAACTATGAAAACCTTGATCCCAACGATCAAATTACTCTATCACAGAAAAGATAACCATGAGAAATAAAATGATCATGCAAATATAGAAACAGAGGTGCAAATACAAGAGATTGTCTCCCATAGCAACTACAGAAATGAAAATAACAAAGGATTCGAGAGTATTTTGAAGGCAAAGTGCTCTCTCCGAGAGCTTGAGTAAATGCAGAGGCACACTGTTCTTGTTGAGACAAAAAGTCTCTTTATATAGAGAGTGTAGAAAAGGGCTTCAATTAAGGGGTACGAGAGGATCAACTGGAGAGAATCAAGTTTATTTGATCTTATATCTTCAATAGATCGAATAAAGAGAAGATATTCGATCGATTCTCTTCTAGAATGGTCTTCTGATAGCTCTGAATCTTCTCACACAGCTTCTTGTTGTTCCCAAATATTCTTTGAGTATCTAGAGTGGTTAGGAGCAGTTTCTAGAAGCTTTTTTTTATTATCTGTAACTCAATCGATCGATCAATATAAGTGCATTCGACCGGATGGGCTTTGTTCTTGGGCTTCAGACAGACATCTCATCATTGAATTGGGCATACTTTCTGCTCGTTGGGTCAAATGACTTGATCCCAAGCTTATATAAAATCTAACTCATGTGGCTTGATTGTCTCAAAATTTCACATCAGTCCAAAACGTATAGCATTTTCGTTTGGGCCTGAACATCTGGTGCTGAATTGCTGCCTTAAGCGAGAAAATTCTGTTTTTGTATCTAAAAAGTCTTATTTAAAAAAAAATACTTGAAAATCAAAGTGAAAATCATCAAAAAACGGTAAATTATCACCCTTATCAGTTTATTATAGGCCATGTACATGTTTGGTGACCATCAACCCTTTTCGAATCACCTTTGCTGTTTGCCCTTATTTCGGCTTGATCCCTGATCTTGCATGAACGATCGCTTTAGTTGGTATCCTTTGATCCAATTTGATTAGGGTTTGGGAAGATGATGATTTGGAATTCGTTCAAGCGACTCTTTTGGGGAAGTTTTGGACCTTTCATCATCGAAGCGCGATCTATTCCTCGTAATAAGTTTCGTCTTACGGCATGCCTCCTCAGTGGCTCGAGCTATTTTGACCGAGCAATAAAAAGAGGGTCTGGTGGTGCAGGCGATTTGAAGACTCGCCGGTTGTTCGATGTGGCTCACATCTCATGTTCTTCCTTTCACCTGAATGTCTAGTATTGTTTTATCCATGGCCTTTGTGCGGTGGACTCAGGTGATTGTATACCATCCCTGATGCCAAGTTTTCATCGGTTCCCTTTTCTCTTATTTCAGTTGGATCTAGATTTACTTCAAGATTATTGTATATTGCTATAATTTTTAGTGTTCTTTTATAAGTTAAATGTTCAACTCCGGATCCATTTATGGCCCGCGACAAAGTCCTCCAGGGCACCTTTGTGTTAGTGACCGCCGGTTAGTCCTCTTCTAATAATAAATAAAATTTATTGTTAAAAATATATATACTATATACTAGGTGATTGGCCCGCACCTTGTGCGGACTAGAAATATTTTATTATAAATTACGCATATAAAAATCATCACATAATTCTATAATACTTATATAATAAATCTGGTATTCTTTTATTTTGTATGATGCGTTTGTAGATAATAGTTGAGACAAAGTTTCAAAACAAATAAATGTAAATATAACATAAACGAAAAGGGATAGAAACAACGAAAAGACAAAGTGAATCATGATTCTAATCTAATCAACATTATCGAAGATTTCTTTGTACACAATATTTGTCGTTTTACCTTTAACCTTTCCATCTTTGTCCGTAATAAGAATCTTTATCCGTGTTCTAGATTTAGCCCTTGATATTGCGACGTGGAGTTTTCTGTGAGGAACATTGCTCTCGGCAGATACAATTCAACATGGTCATACGATTGTGCATTAGAAGAATATTTGGTTCGTGTCCTTTTTACTTCGTCCAATGTGCCCCTGTCGGGGCACATGGAGAAGCAAAGTAAAAAGCACACCCGCAAATCTACTAAATCACATTATATTTGTAAAACGTTTTAATTTAGTTTAATGCTTCAAACTTATCCAAATATTATAATCAATAATTTCAAAATTTTAATTGTTTAATAATTTATCGTGTATAAATTAGTCTTTCATAATTTTGTTTGATGTGATTCGTCTGGCTTATTTGTGATTCTCATAGTATTTCCGAATTAAACCAAAAGACAATTATTGTATATATAATTTTTATATTGATCGGTTAGTTATATTAATTTTGATTTATTTGATTAATTTTATTTACATTATAAAATTAAGTTCTCTTTTAAAAGAATTTTATGTCTTCGCTAACAAGTTAACAGACAAAAAAACAGAGAAGAGAATCCCAAATTCTCTCTCTTTCTGACGTTGCCAGCATCCATGATAACAACAACAACCGTAGAGACCTCCAGTAAATCTTTCCGGCCAAACAAACCACCACCAAATCTTACCTTGCAATTTTCTAATTATGGCTACACCACCTAGTCTAACACCACCAGCTCCGAATCGCATTTTCCTTTCATTTTTCATCTCTGATTGCAATTGCTTTTGAGGAAGACCACCTCCTCATTTCGGCTACTGCTCTGTTACGTCTATGGCTACTGCTCCGTCATCGTCTCTGGTTTCAAGTGAAATGAACATGTAGGCTCCTCTTTCCTTGTCGGCATCTTCCTTCATTTACAATACTTTTATTTAAATTACAATCTTACTTTATAAAGATTAAACTACATTGCACAATACACATTTAAAAAATAAAATTTTATGTTGTTTATTTTTAATTTATTTTGTTGTATATTTGTTAATTATGTCATAAATTTTTATTGAATATGTCATTTACATGTTAATTACAACAAAATTTTGTTTATTTTTAATAATGAGAAAAAGAGTTAAATATTCACTAATTTATCTGGGGGCTTAACCACATATACCGATTTTTTATCTCATTAATCACATATACACACCTTCCTTCCTTTTAATTATTTTTCTTGTAAGAAGTCTAAAAAACCCTAAACCCTAAAATCTTAAACCCTAAAAAGTCTTTCCACCCCTAATAAACCCTAACCTCCTAAAATATAAACTCTAAATCGTAACAATTAAACCCTACTAGTTATTAAAAATTAAACCCTAAGTTTACAAGGATTTAACCCTAAATCATAAATCCTAAGAAAATCATAAACTCTATAATTTTACTAATCTTAAATCCTAAAATCCTAAATCCTAACAAATATATCGTTTATAATAAAAAATAGCTTTGGTAAATGAAGGGTATAATGGTATTAAAATAAAAATAGGTGGATATATGTGATTAAAAAAATAGGTATGATTATATATGATTAGTGGGTATGGAAAATTAGGTATATTTATCATTCTCTCATTTATCCTTGTGTAGATAAATATATATATATATATATATATATATATATATATATATATCTATATAT
>OVAP01007224.1:0-10974 GCA_900406295.1 Aurinia saxatilis
GCCTCGCCTTTTATCCAAGTAAGCAGAACAATCTATTTTACTTAAAAGTCTCTCTTATTTTTTTAAAAAAATTCATTCGACTTAGTACTCTTTAAACATACACTTTACATTGTGCTATACGCAACTCGCCATTGCTGGCCACAATGGCGAAAACTTACCCGGGTCTCTAACATAGCCTTGTCTATACTTACAATGCGCGCTTCCAAACTGAGCTCGTCTTAACGCTGGTCTAAGACATCCCTGAGCAAAATCTTCACGCTTAAAACAAGCTACCAGATGGGATCACCTTTATAGCTCAACTGAAACCCAGCTCGTTTTAACGCTGGTCTAACACATCCCTGAGCAAAATCTTCACGCTTAAAACTAGATAACAGATGGGATCACGTTTTTAGCTCAACTGAAACCCAGCTCGTTTTAACGTTGGTCTAAACATTTCCAAGCAAAATCTTGTTTGGGGCCGACTGTGGGGACCCGACTAAGGAAGCTGATCTGGTTTGGCAATGGATTCCTGAAACATAGTTTCTTCTCATGGCTAGTAGTGAAGAATAGATGTCCAACTAGGGACAGATTGAGGAATTGGGGGTTACAATCTCCTCCTAATTGTCTATTGTGTGCGACTATGGATGAGTCCAGGGATCATCTGTTTCAACATCTCGATTTGGAGACCTATTTGCTTGCGGCTTGGGATTCAGTTCATGAACGACTGGGAGGCTTCTCTTCTCGGCATGTCAAATCTGATGGGGTCGCAGGCAAGAAGAGACCTGATCAGATTGGCGTGGCAAGCTACAATCTACCTCATCTGGCTGGAGAGGAACCAGCGACTTCATCAACAGGTGTTTAGACCACCGGAATCAATAATCAGAGAAAGAGACAGGCTGATTATGAATCGTATATCATCAATAAGGGACAATAACTGGGAGAAAGCCTCAGAGATGTTTCAACTTTGGTTTGCAGCTAATTAATTTCTTCATCAAAAAATTTAGGGATCGACAATTCCCCGAACAGAGTCTTTCTCTGGTACATCATTTGCTGGGCTATTTTTCTTGGTATAGAGTCTCTTGGGCTAATTAATAATGGGCTATTTTTCTTACTAATTTCATCAATTCTGGACTTCCAGATACTATGGCCCATGGGCATGTAAAACATTTTATTTCCTTGCTTTTAAATATGAAAAAATGGTTACAAAAAAAAAAAAAAGATATCATTTCACAACTAATATAATCTTCATTTATAAAAATCGAATTTTGCTCCATATATATAATCTTACAGCTTTTCTTTTGTTTGGAAAAAATTTATGATGCATGCAATTTAGTGTAAATAATTATTTGTCTATCATTCAACAATTTAATTAGAATAGTTAGTTTTTCTTAAGATTTTGAAATTTATATTAATTATATATATATATATATATTTATATATATTTATATTGTGGCTTAAGAAATGTCAAAATTTTAAAATTCAGGTCGATTGATAGATAGATATTTAAAATGATCAAACAGATTGTTATATAAATTCAGAAAATATGAAGGTCATTATCGTAAAGACAAATTAATTAGGTGTGTAATGTAAGTTTATTTCATGGTGAATGTAAGATAATTTACATGCACACACCCATAATTTACAGGATTCTCTAAGATCTTTAAGCAACTAAATTAATTAGATAATAGCATCATAATCCATGAGGAGGGTTAGTGGAGTACCTCCATTCATCGTGGTAGTGGAACGGTGGAATTCTCCTTGATGGTTTCGTAAGTGGTGGTGGATGGAGGATTGCACTTAAACTTAAGTTTGGAGATTAGAATTTCTCTCCCTTTTGCTAAAACCTTTCTTTTTCTTTATGTGTTGTTCTCTTAACTTGTGATGCAAATATGATGGGTTAGATGCATCTCTTTATAGGTGGGGAGAGTACATAATTCCATTAAATCATTTAATCTTAGTCATCCATCATGGTTAAGCTTAAGATGACAAGTGTTATGCAAAAACCCTTGATTTATGTCCTTGCCTTAACATTGATATATCCCACATTTTACCGGTTTATATGATAATAAACATATACTTATTTATATTTTAGAGTATATTATTATTATTATAGTCCAAAAGAATCATTGTAGGTGCATGAACGAGCTTTGGAGCTTTGGAACAATCTAGAAGAATTATGGAGCAAAAATAGAATAAGCTTGAAGAGAAGAAAAAGAAACGAAGAAAAATGGAAAAATCAGAACAGAGTGTTGATCGACACCCATCGTACCATCAGCCAATATTCTCCAAATCTCAAGATCAAGAAGATTTTCAAAATTTTATTGGCAAATATACCATTCTCTAAATCTGTCCTAGACCCTGTATATACTTTGTTTTGGCCATTGTTTAGCCATATTCAATATTCTTATTCTCATAGAGTTTTGTAAGGGAGAAGAAATCTTTGAACCCTTTTTTATTTCTTTGAAGTATTCAGTTTATTTCTTTCATTGATTATTGCATGATGAATTGCTTAGCCATGTCTGAGTAGTTTATTAGTTAGGTTTAAGGTTCCTAAACTATGATGATTTTCTGTTAACCTTAGCTTAATTTATGTACCATTAAATTAACTTTTCTCTTGGATTGTTCTTAATGCTATACTTTAGGTTGGCCATCTAGAGTCTAGATCATAGGGAATTTATTATGCATGAGAATGCTAACAAATTGCTGGAAACAATCTTAAGAGAGCTAGCTATCTTTTCTCAAACAAATTTGGTTTAGAATAGTTAGTGAACAATTGAATCGGTTTGTTAATGCTAGTTTAAATTCCATAGGATTTCTCAAAGAGATTTGGGCTTTCTAGGGTTTAAACTAAGATAGTTAATCTTAGCGAGAGTCGGATTGCTTGATTGCATTGTTCATGTTCTAGAGTTAAGGTTTACATAGATTCTGCCCGTAGGGTACCGATCGACACCACACCACTGTCGATCACACTGTCCGTCTTAAAGTTCAGAATCGAGTCTAGTTGAAGTTCCCAAAACCTAGCGTTTGGTTTAACTGATTTAAACCACCTTAAAATCACCTAGTGACTCCCTCATTTAGTTAATCTTCAAAACCATTCACCTTGGTTTTATTTAGAATTTATTAAATTAGTTTGCATATTTATTCGGTCTTTGTGGATTCGATCCTTAAGTACTATAATTAATTATTTGTTGTGCACTTGCAGTCAGAAATACATAGGGTAAAAGTTTGTGTATCCAACATGTGTAATGCCAAGTGCTTAACTTAATAAATGTTAGTACTTGATACACGAGTTTTAACCATGGTATTTAACTACAAGTGCACAACAAATGTGATGTAGTACTTAGGGATTGAATCCACGAAGACCAAGTGGTTACACGACCAAATTCTAGATTTTAATCCAAGCTAAGACAATAAAGACCTTAAGTAACTAATTAAAGCAAGCAAGTAACAGAAAATTGTGGGTTTCAATCAATTAAAACAATAGTTAGGCCTTGGAAACTTCAGAGAAGATTCCAATATGTAGCCAAAATGTGACGAGTGTCGATCAATACCAATGATGGTGTCGTTCGACACCGTATGTAAAATCAATCACCAATCCTAGTTTTATAACATGAATATAAAATAAAGCAAACCAACTCTCGTTGTGAATACCATCTGAATTAAATATCTAGTAAACCAAAGCTCTTTGCGAATTCTAGATAATTAAACTAGCAATAAGAACCTATTCAATTGTTTACAAGTTTTCAAAACTAAATCTCTTTGCGAATAGAAAACTTGCTCTTCTAAGGTTTAATTACAGTAATTACTAATGCTCTCACATCTAATAATTAACCTAAGATCTAATTCAAAGTGGTCAATCAATAAACTAGCATTAAGCATAATCTAGAAGAAGAATTAGTTGTGTTTTCCTAAAATCAGATTTATGACTAACAAAAATTCATCTAACCCTAAGAACTCTGAACTTAACAAACAATAGTTAGCAAGTCATCATGAAATAACTGAAAAAGCAATAGATATTAAAGAGAAATAAAACAAAGGTTTAGAAAATCCTCTCCATAAAACTCTCTCAGAATGAATTATTGCATGAGTCTAAACAATAGTCAAAACATTATATTTATAAGGTCCTAGACAAATTTAATAAATGGCAAATTACTAAATCTAGTTTTCCTTAAGTAATTAAGGAAAATTGCTTTCTTGAAAATTAGGAAAGCTACTGAAAACACGATGGGTGTCGAACGACACCATGATGTTGTCGTTCGACACCTCTCTGGAAGTTTTCCTTTTTTCTTCGTTTGCCTTTTTCCTCTCTGCAATCTTTGATCATTTTGCTCCATAATTCATCAATTACTTCAATATCGTCATTTTCCCTAAAATAACTCATTTGAATTCTAATAATAATAATATAGACTCAATAAAATAGATAAATATATGTTTTTTTAGTATAAAAACCAGTAAAAACTAGGATATATCAACTCCCCCAGACTTAGCCTTTGCTTGTCCTCAAGCAAAACATAAATTAAAATGTGGAAGAAGTTTGAAAATATAAAACTCACCTTGCTTTAAAGAATCGAAATGATCTCGCCCAACTTAGTAATCCACGCATCAACTCGACTAATCCAAAACCTGACCACCATGTACTTCTCCTTTGACTTCTTTAGCATTCGAAATAAACCCACATCCTTGTTAGGAAGTCGATGTCATTATCATAGCTTTTTCTTATTTTGATCACAATGCCAAGGAACTTCTAGATTCTTTTCTCATATGATGCTTGACAAACCAAACTTGAACAAAAATATTACTTACTCTCCCCAGATTTGAGCATTAATCGTTATTATCGATCATTAAGATTTTTAGTCTCTTGCCTATACCTTCATCTTTCAAAATATATATGGGTACCATCTTCGGAAAGATCATTTCCTAGGCTTCCCTCATACTTCACTTATTTGTATTATAAGTCACTTTTCGAAAGGGAGGGTAAGAAATCCTTTCTCTTACTTGTTAAATTTAACAAGCATGAATGAGAGAATTAAATCCTTGAACATTGATCTCATTGAAGAGGTGCAATAAGCTCAAACCGTTCAGCTCTTTGTAACTTGGCATGAATGTCTTTGTACTACCAATTAGCCCTTAGATTTTTCCATTAGTCTTGTCTTGAATTTAGCCTTGCTAATAATGGTCACATGGCTGAAATAGACACAATCAAACAATCCAAGCAAAGATCATAGTTTCACTAGTTTTGACTCGATAAAACGACTCGATAAAACCAAAATTTTTAAACATTATACCAAAATTTTAGATAAAGAAAAATACATCAGTATTTCCCTCTCCCAGACTTAAACAACACTGTCCGAGAGAGTAAAAATCTCGAGGCGGGAAAAGAATGNGAGAGAGTAAAAATCTCGAGGCGGGAAAAGAATGAAAATATTAAGGAATGGGTCAAAAACATAATGATTTATCTCTGTTTTTGCATGGGTGTCGATCGACACCAGCCTATGAATAGCCCTAAATTTTGTCTTTTTAATCTCTGAAATAATTAGAGAAAATCCAAAAATAAAATTTTAAAATACCAAAAAATAATTAAATTTACCAGCGGGTTGCCTCCCACTAAGCGCTTATTTTTATTAATTAGCTTGACTATTGTTTGGATGGAGACTCAAGGTGGATCATATGAGAATTTTTTATATTTTCCTTTGCTGCTAGTGCATCGCCTTTGACTTGCCAAGACTTGACATCGGGAACAACACCATCATATCTCGCAGCCTATCTTTGATAATATCATCGCCCATGTCCCTTAGCTCCTCCGGAATGACAATGCCGATTTTTGTGAATGGCTTTGAATTCCTATTTGCTCTTTTTCTTAACTGGTTTATCGATTGAAGAAGTGTCCTTGATGACCATTTGGACTTCCGTTAGAGTATCGTAAGAACTGAATTATGCTTCTCATCATGTAGAATGGTCTAAGAGGTTCCTCCGATAGGGTAAAAGTGATATAGAAGACCTTCTTGTTGATCCTTGAGAAGGAGATTCGTTGGTTCAGAAAGTCCATAACAGCTCCAACGGTTGCAAGGAATGAAGAACCGAGAATCAATGGTCTATTGATGGCTTCATTGATGTCGTTGATGTAGAAATTGGTTGGCACTAGGCAATCTCCGATTTGAAGCATGAAATTCGGAGCAAAACCCGTAGAAGTCACCGGGGTAGAAATTAGCTGGCACTAGGCAATCTCGTTGGTTCGGAAAGTCCATAACAGCTCCAACGGTTGCAAGGAATGAATAACCGAGAATCAATGGTCTATTGATTTCTTCATTGATGTCCTTGATGTAGAAATTGGCCGGCATTAGGCAATCTCCAATTTGAAACATCACATCCGGAGCAAAACCCTTAAAAGTCACTAAATGAGGAGTCCACCAAAATAATGGGTTTCTTGGGAATTTGTTAGGATGAAATTCCAAGTCTTCATGCAACCGCATGCGACATAACATTTACGGTGGTACCAGTATCACATAGAGAATCTTTCATCTCCGTACCTTTGATTGAATAGTTGAAGACAAATCGCTCGGGACTTTCCATCTTTTCTAGCTTTCGTAATGTCGGTGGAGAAGGCTTTTCCTTATAAATTTTCATGAGACTAACATTGATCGCATTAACCTCCTTAAGGACTATCGATCGCCGTCTTCAATGCTGATATTAGAGACCCTCAACTACTTGATGAGACCTTTTATGACCGGCGAATTCTTGATGAACCCATAAGAAAGAGATTCCACGATTACTTGTCTCAAAATGGTTTGACATCGAGCTTCGATCTAAAAAAATAATATTTAAAAACCACAATTGTAATGAGTGTATAAGGCGCTAATAATATGCTCGGCCATCTAATCTATTAATAATAACAACCCCAGAAAAAGATTTTGAGTGTTTTGTTTATTTATAGTGTTTTTCATAGCATCCAAATGGTTGTGACTTTTCGTTTGGTGTCTTTTAAATTTTTTTGTAGTGATTTTTATAGTACTCTAACCGTTGTGTCTTTTCATTTGTGTAATTTGGTTTTTGTTTGAAACTGTTGCCGTTGGCCTATATAAGTGTGTCTCTTTTTTTCATTTAATACATTACCAAAAAACAACAATGAAACTAAGTTCTGATTTATGCAGAAAACATGAGTAACAATAAACACTTGGTTTTTTAATATAAAAAAATCCCAAAAAATGATATTGAGTGCAATGTCTATTTACAATGTTTTTTCTAGAGTTCTTAAACGGTTGTGTCTTTTTGTTTGTCCCCTTTGACGGGTTTTTATAATTCTCAAATGGTTAATTATACATTTTTTGTCTTGTACCTTTTCATTTGTGTCCTTCGATAAGTGTATCTTTTTCGTTTATACCTTGTGTATTTTCGTTTTGTGTCTCGATAGTGCCATTTGGCGTTTTTATAATTCTTGAATGATTGCGCATTTTTGCTTTGTGCCTTTTCGTTCGTATCTTTTGATAAAAGTACTTTTCATTTGTAACTTTTGTCTTTTTGTTTGTGCCATTTGGCATTTTTCCAGTTGTGTCTTTTTGTATGTGCCCTTTGGCGTTTTTCTTAAATAATTCTTGAACGCTTATGCCTTTTTATGTGGTGCCTTTTCATTTATGTCATTTGATAAATGTATTTTTTTGTATATAACTGTTTGATTTATTTATTTTAATTTTGTAATATGTGTCTATTCGCGTGTGCTTTTAAGTTTGTTTGTGTCTTTTAGATCGTATTTCTTCGATAAATATTTTTGTTTGTTTGTGTTTCTTCATTCACAACTCTTTGATTTTTTTTTTTTAATTAGTGTATTTCCGTGTTCTTTTAAGTTTATTTGTGTCTTTAAGGTCGTGTATCTTTGATAAATAATTATTTTCGTTTGTGTCTCTTCATTTACAACTCTTTGATATAACTTCTTTTATTTTCTAATTAGTGACTTTTTGTGTATTTTTCTAAGTTTGTTCATGTTTTTAGATCGTATCTATTTGATAAAAATTCTATGTGTATCTTTGTTCACAACTCTGCAACATAATTTTTTTTTCTTTTAATTAGTGTCTTTCCATGTTCTTTTAAGTTTGTTTGTCTTTTAGATTGTGTCTATTAGGTCGCGTTTCTTCGATAAATAATTATATTTGTCTCTTTGTTTACAACTATTTGATATAACTTTTTTTTAGTTAGTGTTTTTTTGTGTGTTTTCTTAAGTTTGATCGTGTCTTATAGATCATATCTCTTTGATAAATAACTATTTTCGTTTGTGTTTTTTCATTCACAACTCCTTGATATAATTTTTTCTTTTTTTAATTAGTGTCTTTGTGTTTTTTTTTTTAATTTGTTTATATGTTTAAGACCGTGTCTTTTAAGTTGTGTCTCCTTGGTAAGTAAGTAATTATTTTTGTTTGTGTTTTTTCGTTCTCAACTCTTTGATATAACTTGTTTTTTTAATTAGTATCTTTTTGTGTGTTCTTTAAATTTTGATCATATCTTTTAGATCTTATCTCTTTAATAAATATTTTTTTATGTCTCATCGTTCACAACTCTTATATATAACTTTCTAAAAATAAATATATTTATGTGTTCTTTTAAGTTTTTTTGTCTTCTAGATCGTGTCTTTTAGGTCGTGTCTCTTTAATAAATTATTATTTTGTTTGCGTCTCTAAGTTTGCAATTCTTTGGTATAACTTTTTATTTTTTAATTAGTATATTTTTGTGTTCTTTTAAGTTTGTTTGTGCCTTTTAAATCGCATATTTTCTATGAATATTTATTTTAATTCATGTCTCTTCATTCACAACTCTTTGATATAACATTTTTTTAGTGTCTTTTCCTATTCTTTTAAGTACTTTCATGTATTTTAGATGGTGTTTTTTAGGTTGTGTCTCTTTGATAAATAATTATTTTTGTTAGTGTCTCTTCTTTTACAACTATTTGGTATAATGTTTTTTAATTGGCGTTTTTTCTTCTTTTACGTTTTTTTGGTTGTAAAGAGGCATGTCTATTCACACTCATACCTTTAGAATTTTATACATTTACGTATTTATTTTCATTTAACACATTACAAAAAACAGAAATGAAACTAACTTCTAATTTTCGCAACCAACGTTATTGTATAATTAGGACTTTGTTTCACAATATACATCCTTTTCGTACAAATGCAATTATTAATTTGATAAAGAATTTTGGATATCCTTTGATAATATAGGATATCTATCAAAATTTAAATTTATAAATTAATGACAATTTCTACTATAATTTATTCATATAATTACGTAACAGTCCTAAAGTACAACATATAATACATATAATCTATCACGTAACTATATGTATAAATTATAAGACGTTAAAGTAGAGATGATATATTATGGGATTAACAATATAATTTATCTATATCTTATAAAAACTTCTGAATGTTATGAATTATAAAAACACCCCATTAACATTATGCTATATATAAATAAAATAAAATAGGACATTCATTTAAATGAAATTATTTGAAGAGACACAACTTTTAGATGAAAGATCACATATTTTAGAATCATAATTCAAAGTAATGGTGTATTTATTATGAGCATACACATCTTTTATAATTATATGATATTTCTATTTATTCTTTCAATTCAAAATGAGTTTCCGTGCGATTTCGCGAAGGTATAGATCTAATTTTGGTAATGATAATACAATATTATTTAAATTTTTTCTCTTGACTCAGAAAATTTAACCAAATTTTTTTAGAACATCCGTGATTTTAAGTTTTTGTTGTTGATAGCCTGTGATAACTTTTGTCTTCCAACAACTCGTAATCATTCTTTGAGTGTATTTGTTACTCATACAAGTGGGATAAAAAAGTAGCTCGTGTATCACTCGCACTACACTCGTGTCCAAAATTAGGTTTCTCTCCAAAATTTAATGCCTGTAAATGTTATCATTGCATTCCTTTAATTAATATCTACAATTCTACAAAGAATCACCACTTTTGAATATACAAGACATCTCCACATCGGTGAGTTCTGGTTCCCACGTCATACTAAAGTTGTATTTCAGTTTTGCATAGAATGTGTTATTTAAAAGGCACACAAATCCACAATCCTGTAAATGCTCTCATTGCATTTGTGAACCCACAAATCGTGACTAAGCTAGTAATGTTTTCTTTAACCATTAATAAAAAAGGGATTTTTTTAATTGAAATAACATATTTATATTATTATCAAGTTGAATTGATAAGTGATAACGATGTTGTTACTATTATATAAATTTTGATAGAACATATTTATATTCTTTATAATACTGTATACTTAAAACACATTCACCCGACTAAAAATTTCAGGACAGAACCGCAAGAGGATGGGCAAGTTGAATGCTAAATATTAAATGTGATAAACATGCATAAGTTTATACAGCCAAAATTTGAACTCAGTGTTGACAAATATAGTAAAATTAAATGACGTAGTAAATGTCAACTCACCAACCTTTTGCATCAGTGGAAACCTTCCATCTCGTTATATATATATATATATATATATAACGTACGTGAGATATCGTCAACTGATTATTAGAAATAACTATTAGAAATGGAGAAATTTGCATCTTTCTATTGTTTCTTATGTTTCCTCGTGTTCACTTCATCAGTCTCAGCACTTCAGCATTATGATGAAGATCATCAACAGGTATATTCTCCCACTACAAGAAAACAAATTTTCTATGAACAAAACGTTTCTAACTTGACTTTTTTTATGGATTGAGTACAAAAGAGCGGTTACAAGCTACAGACGACTAGGACGTTCGACTACTTGGGACTTTCCCAGACAAATCCCTTGGGTCTTCTACGTGCGGCTAATATGGGCGAGGACATCATCATTGGTGTCATCGACTCAGGTAAAAACTAAACGTTTCGCGACGAATGAGCCTCCTGCTGTGGATGCCACGTGGGTACCGTGAGGGGCGCCTTCCCTTGCCGACATGAATTCACTGCCGCTCTTGATTTTGTTCTTAAC
>OVAP01007226.1:0-10972 GCA_900406295.1 Aurinia saxatilis
TATCATTGCACAAACTAAAAGCCAAGAGCATAGAATAGTAATACCCTGCATTTCATACGCTTGCACAAACAAATCTATGGCTGATAGTCAAACTAATATGTCGTTGAAGCCATTTAAATCTGTTGTAACGGAAAAACAAATTTGTCGTTGAAGCCAAATTTGTTTTTTGCTCCTACACACCTAACTAATCTATCATCAAACCCAAACCACTCAAACAACTCAACAAAGAAATGCCGCGCAATTGAAAAACAATTTCATCCACTTGAATTCAATTGAAATAAACCAATTCCTCAATTCCTCAATTTTTGAACTAATACAAACAATTCTTGCATTCACACACAACAAACACAAATGTAATCACCGCAATATACAATTGAGATGTCAAAAAATAAAATTCAGTTCACAATCAACAAAGAAGAAATAGAGGCCGAGGATACCTAATGGAGACAATTTACAATCTGGGAGGAGAGGAAACCGCCAAAGAGAGAGGCTTCAAGTTGTGAGGAAGAGAGAGGGGGCTTCGAGATGGGAGGGAGAACGGCTCCGAGATAGGACAGATATCGGCTTCGAGATAGGAGGGAGAGCAGCTTTGAGATAGGAGGGAGAGTGGCTTCGATGTGGGAGGGGAAACAGAGAAGGAGACGCCGAGAACGATTCTTGGAGCCACCGGCAACCGTACAGCCACCGAGATTTACTCCTCGAGCCACCACCGAGAACAGATCCGTCCTAAACCACCGTCGAGAACTTCAATTCGACCCACCGACTACAACTTCAGTTCGACCCACATGCAAAACGAGAGGAAGAACAACAAGGAGAACAAGTGGGAGAGAAGGTGATAGAAGACCAGAGTCGCAATAGGAAGAACAATAGAAGACCGATGGGAGAATGATTTTAGGTTTACATTGGTGTGTTTTTTTTTTTTTTGGTTGTTTTTGTTTTTGTATAACCATAAATTTTTAATTATGTCCTTTACTATATATATGTTTTCATTCATTTACTAATTAGTATTAATAATTTGGAATAATTTTAGTGATTTATGTTTGACATATATAGATGTTTTGATTCATGTAGTAACGAGTTTTAATAATTTGGAATAAATTGAAAGATTTATGTTTGATATATATAAATGTTTTGATTCAAGTAGTAAATAGTATTAATAATTTGAAATACTTTGAATGAATTATGTTTATATATATATATATATATATGTTAATAATTTGTAATATTTAATCAGATTTTTTTTTTTCAAATTAGAATGGTATTTTTGTGATTATTTTCTCTAATATGTGTAAATGGTCTTTTGTCAAAATATTAGCACCCTTCTAGTAAGTCTATGAGAGACACTCCAAACTAGTAATTATTGAAAAAATAACTTTATTCTAGTGAATTTCTCTTAAAAAAAATAGCCATTAAAGAAATTAATGAGAGATTAAAGTGATAGTGAATGACAATTTTGAAAAATTCCACATCAGCTATGAGGTGACTTTTATTCAAAATATGCTTTTCAATTAATATAGAGAAATGGTTTTAGGGAAATACCAGTAGATGACAATAGAGGAATGAAAAATTAGGTGGACAACAACTAATTTAATTGTCAACAAAGAGAATTTTTTTTCCTTCTAAAATACCCTTTTGATTTAATTTTTACACTTTTTTCTTTTCCAAAAGACGAAAGTTGTCATAATTTTTATCAAGTTAAAATTCTTATTTAAGTGTTAAATATATTTTTATCGTGAAATATTTTATATGATATATTTAATATTTTATTAAGTTAATATAAGTATTATATGAAATATTTAATGCCTTAGCATGAAGAAAATTCGTATAACTAGTTATTTCTATTGTTATCGAGTAATAATTTCTTTAACACAACAAAAAATGTTTTAGCCCACTATATTTATAATTATCGTGGTACCATGTTACTTAGCACGGTAATCAAATAGTTATCATTCATAACCGTACAGTTTCCATGTTTTTCGGTGATGAACAATATCACTGAATTCGGATGAACAGTGTCGCCGGAATGTTATATATGAAAACAGTTTTCAAATCAATGGTATTTGTGTAATTAAAAGAGGTGAGAAGGATATATATGGGTTAAAAAGTTTTCTCTTTGTTACTTAATTTTTGAATTATCAATACTATCTATCTAATTTTCCAATCCTCCATTGATATCGAGCTAATTCACCCATGGATTTATCGTAGTAACTACTTTCTTCTAACCGAATATTTCGAAATCCGAAAAAATCAAATAAAAACCAAACAGGAACTCGGATGACAATTTGAATGGGTCGGTCATCTATCTTCTATCTTCTATCTATATACATAAAGTTAAATTTTCTCTCTTTTGGTGAAGACACATCATCATCTAACTAAGCATACAAATAATTTATATGATTAATTTTTATTATTTATTGATTAAAATTTAACTCTAAACATTAACTACTTATGTAACTAGCTAATACATAATGATTCAAAGAATTTGAAAGACATTACTCATATTATAAATTATAAAATACAACCTTACACAATTATTAGTTTATGAAACAATAATATGATTAATAATTTATATTTTCAAAATAATTTTAGATTGTTTATTACTTAAAACTTTTTTGATATTAACTACTATATGATATTAAACATGATGATCAAATCATAAAACTAAAAATTCATACCATTAAAACTTAATGAAATAATAAAATAATTCGTTTTTACTAATATGTTAATCCTATTATAATTTCATGAAATAATAATATGATTAATAATTCTTTTAAACTAATATATTTCATAATTCACCTATATTACATAAAAATAAAAACTCATACTATTAAAATTTTATAAAATAATAAAATAATTTGTTAATACTAATATATTGTATATTTTAGCGATTGACCAAACTCAACCATCCTCGATCAACAACTACTCTGCTATGCGCATAAGAAACAAAAAATGTCAGTCAACCTAATATTTATTCATTAAGATATTACTACTGCCAATACTCCTCTGTTAAATGAAATGAAGTTAAATGAAATGAAGTGGGGAAAAAATAAATTTTCAAGCTTAGGGTAGAAATATAACATAAATGGAAGAGAAATAGAGAGACAACCAGTCTCTTAAATCTCACACGACATATATTTAAAACAAACAAAATTAAGTATGTGGAGAACGAAAAAATTTGATCTTAAGAATATCTACAAATTAAAAAATGATTTAACAACTATTTTACATTTTTATGGTGGTGAGAGATTAAAAAAATCATTTTAGTTTATAATAAGATATTAGACTCCGAATTTATAGATAACTAATTATTTTATCCAACACAAATTATAAAATATTAATATAAGCAAGATTCATATCAATATATAAAACAATAAAAAAAAAATAAAAAAAATGAGAGTGTGATTAAAATATTGGTAGAATGACGTGGATGTATATAATTATGGATATTTTAAAACAATATGACAAAAAAAATTGCAATATATTTTCAAATAGTAAATCATATAAATCGTATAAATTATGTATAATAGATCTTTTAAAATAATTTCACAAAAAAATCAAAAAAATGTATTACAATTACAAAAATATGTCATTATCCCAAGAAAAAAAAAACAAAAGTAATATCAACCATTAGTAAATTAATAAAGAGAAAGGAAAATATACTGGGCTCTCTTGCATTCGGTAAGGCCTTTTAAGATATACAAGGTCCACTATGTTAAGGCGGTGTGATTCTCTTTAGGGCTTCCTAAACCCTAATTACCTCCTTGTATATATTCTCAACACACACATCCCTTCTTCTTATCTTCATTTTCGACAAAATCTTCTACTCTTTTTAGTTTCAATTGTACTATATTTTGCTTTTCTTTTGATTTCTTTCGATCTAGTTAGTAGTATACGTGACGAGATTTCTCTCCAAGAAATCTATTACTTAAAAAGATGGAGCAATCTTATAATCGTGATTGTATAATCCATTAGTGAACGTCACAGAGTAATCAGGGCATGCCTAAGAACGTTGAAGGAGCTTTCGAGCTTCTCCGTCTTAGGTATTGCTGAAGACTCTCATATTCCATTGCCTTGCGGAGCGGCGTCGCTGCTTTTACCGTTTGGGACCGGCCATGAGATCTACATTCCTTTTTTTCTTCATGTTTTTTTTTTTAATTTGAATTAGCCGATGAGGACATCAGATTTTAAAAGAACACCATCTTTCGGGACTGATATTATTGATGACACTTCTGCAATTCTGAGGCTTTTTATTTGTTTTTATTGTTTTTGAATAGAAAATAGGATATGAGGCAGTGAGGATTGAGCATGCACCACTCTGATTTATGACGAGAAACAAACTCAAACCCATAATTTATCTGAGCCTTTTTATTATGAAAATATCTGTTTTTCTTTTTATAGAGAAAAAGGGGTTTTGATAGCCAGATGATGGTCATTTTAATGACTTGACCTTGATGCGGACTGTATAATTTTGATGATAACTTTGGGTTGCTGATGGTTATTAATCACCCTTTTCTACTTTTTTTTTTCCTTTGTTTTTACCTATTGTTGTGTGTCGTTTTTTTCATTGAGTCTGATGTACTGGAATTGTTACATATCTGTTCTGTTACAGTGATATTATTGTTTTTTCCATTTTTTGGAAATGCAGGTTGATGTTTGTGGGATATGACATAGTTTCATAAAGATCCAACCGGCTTTGGATCGCTGGGAGACTCCGGGCCTCAGTTTGTTTCAGTTTATTTGTAAATTCTAGGAAAGGTAGATATATTTGTGGTTTTAGCAGCCTGTATTGTTGGGTGTCTAAAATTGTGGTATAATAAAATTAGTAGGTTCCTCAAATTCTACTACTGTGTAATATGAAATTATTATACATCTAATGATAATTTTATTTGCCGACTTGTAAATTTTCACTGATGAATGTCACCTAATTTGTCTATTAAATCATTTCCGCTCTAAAAACTCCAGAATATTCCCGGCCAATCCTTGAATCTTTTGCGAATTCTGATCTGAATTTTCTTACTCCCGTGGTTTATATCAAAGTGCATATACATGTTTCAAAAAGGTCTGAAGCTGGCTCATTGTTAGACATAAATTTTGTATGTGAAATCATTCATTTTCTAAGAATTGAAAGAAAGGAAGATAATAGTATTCTCATTTCTGAAGATCTGATACATACACATTCTACAGGTATGACTTTCCCCTAAAAGGAATACTGATTATGAAACCTGCAAATTCATGCTAATAACTAACCTGAACAGATGCATCCAAATCAAAGCTATGTTTCTGAGAGCCCAACGAGAGGTACTATTGACCCCACCTGGTTATATTACATGTATGTCATTATGAACCCAAATGAGAAAACCAGTCCTAGCTAGCATATGAAGTGAGTGATTAACAAAATATAGCTACAAAAAAAGAGAGACGCTTTAATTCCTGTATGAAACGTTACAGATATTGTANACGACTTGGTTTTAATGCCGTTGTTTTAACTTCTTTTCATTTAACGGAGCCATTGGTAGTGTTGGAAATGATAAAACTTGGGACTCTTCGTCTCTACCGATTCAAACATTTGGAAACCAGGTTCGCTCTTATCGTCTCATTTTGTATTAACTGAGTATTGATTTTCTTTCTAATTAGGGTTTCCTGTGCATGCTAATTACTCTCCAGGATCAGTCTAGTTGATGTAAACTGGGCATGGCAACACCTAAGCGACAAGATTTTTCTTCCCCTGCTGGTGTCGATGACTCTTCATCTATCCCCCGCCGAAAATCTCTTCGTGGGCTTTCTTCCATAAAGCGTCCTGCTTCCGAACCAGTAGCAGAAGTGGAGACAGAGAAGAAGAAGAAGAAGAAATTAGCTTCTCCTGTGAACAATATGATCTGGAACGAGGAAGATGATCTCGCTGTGTTAAAGGTAATTTCACTTGTTTCATCTATTAAATTGACTGGAATTCTTAACTCTCACATTCTTCTTTTTGTGCAAAAGGGGTTAGTGGATTATCGTGAGAAGACTAGTGATGAGATCAAATTTGATTGGGATGGATTCTATGGTTTTGTCCGAGGTTCCATTGCTGCAAATGTCTCCAAGAATGAGCTTTTCAGTCAAATCAAGAAGTTGAAAAGGAAATTTCTTGCTGACTTGGAGGAAATCAATCTCATCTTTACTAGCTCTGGGGACTCTGAAGCTTTTGGATTTTCCATGATGATATGGGGCCAAAATAAAGATAACAAGGGTATGGATAAACCACAACAGATTGAGAATGGCGTAAGTGCGAAATTAATCATTTGTTTATTGATTCATTCTTTCTCTAATAGGCTTCATATTCATTTTCCATCTAAGGTAGAATGATTTTGTTATTGTTGAAACAGGAGGAGACTTTTAAGGAGGTCGACTGTAATGGGAAATCACCTCATGAACATCTTGTTGACAAAATTATGGAGAAAGAGATTCATGACGATGCTACTGCTGCCGAGGAGTTATGCGCTGTGCGGGATGCATTTGAGTCCATGATGTGGCAAGGTTTGTCCGAACTTCAAAAGAAGTTGCTGTTTGAAAAGCTGATGATGAATCTTGGAGCTCGAAAACGCCAAGAGTTAAGCAAGGAATGGAAAACTTTATGCGATGAAGAAGCAAAAATTTATGTCAAGAAGCTTAGGCTGTACACACAGTTTGCAGAGGCAATAGCAACTGATTAGGTAAAATAAATGAAGAAGCCGATGATGTAGTTTAGATAACTTATCTGGCTAGTTCATAGTCTTTCTATCTGTGATGTTGTGTCTTTAGCTTACTAGAAACTCCTGGTGATGTACTTTTGATATGTAGTAGCATCGCATTTCGTATTTTGGTTATTCACTTACCACAACAAAGCAATTGAAATGCCTGAGTCTCCAGATATTATTTTGGTTATTAGAAATGGTATTGGGTATTTTTCAGATATCTAAGAAGAAAGAAAGTAGTAGAGAAAGCAATTTGAAGAAATATATATATTTATAAGCACAATAAAAGAGTAAAACGGTGACGTTCCAGATAAACCCAGCGAATCGGAGAAGAAGAGAAGAGGAGAGAGATGGGGATAATCAAGAGCTGCTTCTCCTTCATAGTTGGTACAACTTTCGGCGTTTACTTGGCTCAGAACTACAACGTCCCCAACATCCGGAAACTCACAAACACCAGTCTCGTCGTCGCCAAGCACATCGAGGAGAACTATCGCAAACCCAAGAAGGACGACGCCGAATGATTCGCTTTTTGGTACTCATCTCTTCTTTAATTTTGGAATTTTTAGGGTTTTGATTTTGGGAATTGAAGAACATGGATCGTGATCTTTCTCTTTGCATATTGATTGACTTTTGGGATTTTAGGGGTTTCATTTGTGAATTAGAATAATGGATTTTAGGGTTGCAACATTGTGATCTGATTAGGAATCTCGTCGTAGACTCAACTATCTCTAGTAATGTTCAGTCTATGTTTGATGTATTCAAGGTCTGATATCACGGGAAGAGAAGAACAATGGAGGAAGTGGTGGTGCAAGGCATAGATTCTGAAATCTGATACAGATATTTGATTTTTAAGTAGGAAGTTGATTAACTACGAAACGTTTGATGTATTTTGATATATTCTGGATATATACATGGAAGTCCTGACTGGGTTTTTGCTTGCTGCTTTCTTGTTTGATCACTAATACTTACTAAACGCAGCTCTGCAACAAGCATGGCATATGTCAATCTTTATACTCTTTTGTTTCTCTAATAACCCCACCAGTTGCCATATTGGTGATGGATGATACTACTCATCTTCTTTTCTTGAATAGTTTACTGAGTTTGATTTGGTTGTCCGGTTATAGATAGTGTTTTCCTTTCAGTGGCAATGGTGGATTAGAGACAGGAATTTGCATGGATATATGCATATTTTTCCAAATTCCCAATTTCTATAGACATACCTCCAAGCTTGCTTTTGTTCACTACTATCTCATGTGTGGTAGATGATACTGCTATAATAATGTATACCATAAAACAGTGCTGAATAATTGGTGCTTAGAAGCATGAAATTTGTTACGGCGGTGATTACATCTTAGGCAGTGGGTTTTTACGGGAGATAAACTCTGGTGGTTTGTGTAGCTTTGTAAACGGACTGGGAAATCTAGACACAGCATAGAGTGTCTGTGTTTTTTCCACCTTATATTATTGATGTGTATATGACACGAAAAGTACGATTCAAAATTGACAAAAGGTTTTAAGTTACTTTTTTTTTGTTTTTCAACAGTTTAAATGAGATTTTGTTTCATTCCAAATTTAGAAAAGGAACCAAACTTTGATTTTTTATCATTTTCAAATTTGTTTTTTTACCATTTATAATATAGAACTTATCATGTAAAAAAACTATGAAATTTCTATTGCTTGCATATTCAAATTGCCACTGAGCAGTTGGTCTATCTCGTGTATCCAGGGCCCATTAGTTGATGTAAGCTATGAATATATCAGATTAACCAGAACAGGTTAAGACTATTGGGCCCACAAGAACTCGCTGTTTAAAGTATACAATGCTATATAATAACCGCCTGATTTGGTTAGATCATTTGGTCGGATCAATCGTTGGAACACTCTTCAATAGAGATAAATTGAATTATGCATTATCTTTATTGCTGAAACACTATTTTCTATTATAAAAATGTAGAAATTTTGTTTTATCCTTAGAACCGAATAAAAAAAACTAAAGAAAAGAAATAAAATTTAACCAATCAAACCAGACTTCGGTACAATTAGTTTGGGTAAAAACTAAACCAGACTGGTTACGGTTTTGGTCGGGTCGGGTCCGTGCATTGTCGTCTCCTCCGCGAAAGAAACCTGAAACCAAAAGAAAATCACTCTCTCCCATTCCCGAATGCCCGAATTTGTCACATGAATCCTTCCATTTTTTTATGATTAAAGGGCGTTAAGGTGTTTAGGGTTTGCTAATTTATCTGATTCCGAAGCTATTCGCGATCGGAGGAGATTGATTGAAACTGATATTGAGCATTGAAGCTCGTTGAATCATCTCGGATCCGGACTTGAAGCTTCGAGATTCAGGTAATATCCTTTGAATGCACCGCCCTCTATATATTTAGGACTAGATATTTGGATTGTTTGTGCTTTCAAAAGTGAAATTGTTGATATTTGGGATTTCAATTTCAATTTGAATGTATAAGATGTGGATGGAAAAGAGTTTCAGAGTTTTGCGGAGTAGTGACATTGGTAGTAAATGGATAGTTAGGTGGAAGTAGTGGAAACGAATTGGATGAATTGCTGAAAACACAAGATCGTAGTTAAGGAAAACTGAAGGAATTGGTACAATTGTTACAAATAGTATAACTGAACGTAGTTGTGCAACTGGTACACATAGTATAACTGAGACAAGTCAGAATGTAAAAATAATTTTTTTTACTATGGTTGGCAGGTGCGGTGATCAAAACAGTAATACATTTTAGATATGAAGGGTGTTATGTAGTGACATGAGATGGTTATAAATGGAATTCAAAGGATCCTCGCGGGTATTCTATAACGTTTAGGACATCATCAACAGAAGAGATAACTTACTCGGCCCTAGAGGATATGATATTTAAGATGATTGGGATATATAGAGGTAGAACACAGTTGAAACTGAGCTATATTCCACTAGTAGTGGGTGAAAAGTTTTTTTCATATATCTTGGATAATGATGATGTTGATAGTTATCTATTGAGTGCGGATAAAAATGAATTGCGTAGTCCTTTGCATGTGGAAGTTTTCAAAGGGGATACGGATAATTTCTTTGGACTGAATTATGAGGAGATTGAATCAAATGGTAGAGCTATGAATGCACTAACTATTTATGAGGATAGAGGAGAAAAACATAACGACCCATTGGAGATTGGCGATGAGAATATAAAATGTTTGGATGAGGATGAAGATGATGATGAGTATGTGGATGAGGATGAGTATGTGGATGAAGATGACCTTGAGAATGAAGATTCCCTTGAGAAAGATGAGCATGAGAATGTTGATGTGGATGACCATGAGAATGAAGATGTTTTTGAGGATGTGGATAATGGGATGAATGAAATTGTTGAGATTCCATGTGCTGAAAATGAGAAGGAAATTATAGAGGAATATGATGATGGAACGGGGCATGAATTAGGTCAAGAGTTTGAATCTAAGAATGAAGCGCAATATATAATTATTAGAGTATCACACAAGTATTGTTATGAGTTCAAAATTTTAAATACGGATACTCAAAGGTATGTGGTGAAATGTCTACAAGCAAGGTGTAATTGGTATATATGAGTGTCGAAGCCTAAATTAGCAAAGGAGGGTAAGTGGAAGTTTGTTACTTACCGAAAAATGCATTCATACTCTCGGTTGTCTTAAAGTACAACCAGCAATGGAAGGAAAGGGACAACTACTTTAGTGGCATCTGTTTTAAAAGAATGTTATTCGGGTGTTTTGGATACACCATCCATTAACTCTATCATCGGTGATGGGGATTTAGTTTTCACCCAAAATATTCCTGCAAGCGCACAGGCTCTCGCAGTAGTACTTAGGGATCAAATCCACATGGAGCAAAGTGTACACAGTAACACACTCGATTTGACTTGAGCTAAGCAACAAATATGGTTTTTGGTGGTTCAATCGATCGAATGAGTTTGTCGATCGATCGAATGAAGTGAAACAAAATAAAATAAAACAAAAAAGATAAATAAGCAAGTGTTGGGTTTCAGAGAATTCTCTAGGCTTTATGGATTAAACTATTCAGGATTTCAGGCAGATAAATCTGGTTAAGTAATAAAGCCAGTCGTACATTAATCTTCCTATTTTCATAGTAATGATTTAACAAGTCTAACATCCTAATTCACACAATTGTCACAGAGGTGAACCAGAAAAGCAAGCCACAGAAGTTGATTTACTCACCATTTAATACTAGTTTTATCAATCTCATCATGTTGTCAAAATGAAGAGATCAATAT
>OVAP01007227.1:0-10971 GCA_900406295.1 Aurinia saxatilis
AAAAAAAAAAAAAAAAAATCAAATAGTTTGTAAAACACTAAATTCTAATCCTTCAAGATTTAAGTCCTAAATTAAATTTTAAATCAACTCTAAATCCAAAAAAAAAATATTAAAAAAAAATAAATGAGAGTATTTTTGAAAGAGGTGAAAAAAACATTTCTTAAAATTTCTCTTAAATGTATCTAACTTCGTTTTGTTAAGTTTTTGGAGATTTCACAATCTTCTTCATCGTTTGATTTTAAATTTGCTTATGATTTTTTGTTTGTGAAATGTTTAGTGTTAGGCATGTGAGTTTTTCGATAACATAAAGACTATGTGGCCTTACATAAGCCATTGATTAATTAATGAGTGAAGTCAATCGAGATATATTATCAAGTGAAACTAATTCTTTGAAGACATGATTTAGATCTCGAACTTATTGCTATTTGAGAATTTCTAGTCCCAATTACACTAAGGAGATTATGATTTTCTAGCTAATTGGACCACACAAAACTGGTTATGTTAGTATCATATTGTGGCCTTAGATGTATCTTTCGTATTCGATCGATCTAGAAAAAAGGGTAATTATGCATTTTACGTTCTGTAGTTTAAACTTTTCTTAAAACCTACAATCTGGTTCCATCAATCGTTTTTCTTGAAAAGATGCAAGTATATTATATAAAACAAGCAGGGTATGGTCTGAATGGTGGTACGATTTGGGTGTGGAGCAGAGCGGATTTTCTTGTGTTATCATTTACGTTTTATCACACGCCACACTTATATACTGGTTTTTATGAACTATACATATATTTCTAATATTTCAACTACACTGCAAATCACAATCAGTTTATTCCACACCACGAATTGCTGTTCACCATTCGGACCCATAGTTCTTACATAATATAATCTTTTGATGTGATGGTTAAGATTAAGTTAAACAAGAAAATTAGAAGCGGTTTTGATTATCTAATTCGTGTTAAGCTTAATGTTTTTAAAAATATAAAAGTAAGTGTGAAGAGATTTAAAGGCGCAGAAAGGAGAATCCTAGGCTAAATGGTTCTCAAAGCCTATGAAGTCTATATTTATTTCGCAACACCACGTTCCAACTAATGATTTAGGCTTTTTTTTGCTAGATTCAATAATGCTGTGTTATACAATTATACTATTCATATTATTATCACCTTCTGTTTTGGAAATTTAATGATGTACTTTGAAATCGTGTCAAAATAAATAAATCAATAATGTACTTTGAAAATGAAACAATTGAAAGACTTAAAACAATTTCTTTGTGTGAAAAAGACTTAAATTTTTTTTGTTGGCAGAAAGTGGTGCTAGCTAACAGTTTAATGGCTGAACTTTATTGGGGACATGGTTTTGCTAAAATGTGGACTTTTAAATGTGTTTAGTTGTTGGAGAAAAAGACTTCCAATGTTGATCTAATTGGATCATTAAATATTGATTAAATAGTTTTAAAAATCTTCATGAAATTAATATCAACAAAAATCTTCATGAAACTCAAACAGAATGTCAACAAAAATAAATACTATGTTAAGCTTGTAAAAAGAATTCAATTTTTTAATTAACTCAGAATTATTACTTTTAGGACTCTGTAATCAGTGATATACAATTACTGTATAATTTCTTGTAAATTGCGACCGCATAGTATATTGCACCGAAGAAAAGGATCGATTCGCAGTTTGTGTACAAGCTTTTACCAACGAGATCCAAAGTAATGTATGACCCTTTGACCTACCATCATCACACAAGTCAACACCACCTATAACTATGATTATGATGTTAATTAATTGGGTTTAATCACAACTCACTTTTTCAATAATAAATAATACAGTATTCATAAATAAGTACGTATGTATGTCTATTGCAACGTATATCTATATATACTTGCCACTCAAAAACACTTTTAACTTAGACTCATTCTATAATTTTTAACGTTAGACTGATTTGCATTATTTTTGTCTGCTTAAATACGAGACATATCTTTCGATAATCATTAATGTTTCCCTAAGTTGTAACAAGCGTAATTCTTAATTTTATGTTTGTTGCCTTTATAAGTATACTGTTTGTAGTAATGTTACATGAATTCGAAAGACTAAAATAAAAACCATTGTATTTACAAATTACAAATGATGGTATATAGTTTCTCTTTCGAGAGAAGAGCATTTTGAAAAAATAATACTAGCGCATTGGGTACATGTCTTATTCTGACAATATTGCTCCAGAATTAATATTAAATTATTTACATATATCTTGTTTATAATATTCTTCAGCAATCTTACCTTACCAAGTGGTCGCAGTAAATGGTTTAGTTAACTTACCGAGCTAAATTAACGCAACCTTAAACTACTAATTTAAGTAATTAGTAAACAAAGCTAGTTCTAAATGGACCAAAGTCACAGATTAATTACATATGTTTCAGAATTAGTGTAATTAAATCGGGTAAGATTCGAGTGGAGATATGATGGGTAATTTTACGTTGCTGCAAATATTGACTATGGTCAAACATGTCATGATTGTGGAAGTAAATTATTGATCACAAGGAAATATGGTGAGTGAATTCTTGAATTCATTTTTGACATGACAATATATAAATATTATATTTAATGCTAGACATGTACATGTACATGAATATAAACTCTTCATATATTTTATATTAAAAATAAATTTTTGATTATGATTTTTCCGAGTTTCAGGACAAATGTATATGGACGAAAAATGTAAACCAAGTTTTTGAATTCAGATTTTTATGTATCATATTATAGGCCTAAGGAAATATGAAAGGTTATTAAATAAAAAAATCTGAGGCATATAATATGAAACGACTCGCAAACATATGCTATGGGACCCACCATGTTTTTCAACTTGATAAACTCTCTTCTCTATTCACCAACAAAAAAAAAAACAACAACAAAATTTACACCAAAATCCAAAAAAACAAAAAAACAAAAAGTTTTTTACTTTCTCTTTCTTTTTCTCTCTTCCTCTCCTCTCTGGATCTTCTTCAAGCAGCTTGAGAGACATTAGGGTTTATCCTCAGCTCTAAATTCACTCTATTTTTAGAGGTTTCTTCTCTCAGTAATACTCTGTTCTGGGTAAGCCTTCTTTCTCAATTTTGTTTTTAGTTTTTTTCTATTTTCGTTACCTTTTTTCTCTTGAGTACGCCTTCTTCTACATTTTGCACTTTTTGTTTGCTCTTCTGTATAACACATTATTTGATTGCTTTTTGATGAGATTTGGGGACCGTATTTTCAGGGAGTTTCTTTGAAATATTTTCCCCTTTTTTTTCCTGACCTTTCATTTTCTACTATGTGGTCTCACTGTAAGCTTTTCATTTTATAAAAAACATTTCTGGGTTTGGTTTTAGTCCTGTGTGTGTGTTAGCTTTGTGTTCACGCCTTTTGAATTTCACTTTTAAGTTCTTCATGATTTGACATTGCAGATTTTTGTGGGTTTCTTATAAAAATAATATCTTGTTGCATTTAATTGGGGTTAAAATCGAATCCTCACTCCTTTGCTTCAGCTACCGTTCTTCGAGATCTGAGACTTTTAACTAACAAATCTTCCAAATTTTTTTTGACTTGATTGTTGTTAGAGATCTCTTGCCAATCTCAAACCCTTTTCGTCTTCTTCATTTGGTGAACTGTTACGTTTTCTATTTCAGATTTCTTAGTAAAAAACTTTCTATAAATTTCGATCTTAAGTTTCTTGTAATTGATTGGTCCATCACGGGTTGTGTTCACATTACTCAACTAATTTTACTTTCTAATCATAATCTTCTTCTTCTACACTAGGAGTTTTAAAAATGTCTTCTTTTTGCGCTGTTTTATTTTTATGGGTAATCTCTATCTGTACTTGTATAGGGTTCATCATTGAGCCTGCAAGCTATTAATCTGCTTTTGTAGATCTATTGCTTTAACTTTAATTTATTTTCTATAGTTTTATATCTCTTCATTTGAAGTTACTCAAATTCATAAGCTATGTTCTTATATAATCATTCTCTTTCAGGTAATTGTGATTGTTGCAAGATGTTGTCTGTCATACTCTGAAGTTTTAGAGTACAGATCATAGAAGATGAAGAACTCGATACCGCTTTGATTTTCCTGTCAGAGAATTTGTTGAAAAGCTGTTGTTGCAATGGGATCGTTTGGAGGTTCTTGTGAAATTGTGGAAGAGAAAGACGAAGTAGTATTGCCGAAACATTCTGGAAGATATGGTAAATCAGTTTTGGGATCATCGAGCAAAGATGTGGAGCGTAAGCAGCAGCGAGAGTATCACGGTTCTCTTGAGTATGACATTGATAAGCTTTTCCAGTCTATATCTGTGAGACCATCGGCTAGGCTTATGACTTCTTCTTTCCATAATATTGAGACGAGCGCAAGCGCCGGTCCTAGCAGGACAACAAGCCCTTCGAAGAGGATTGCTATGAAGAAACCGGGAACACCTCAGTCGCCTAGAGTTTTTGGTGTCTCTGATTCTGTTTCGTTAAAACAGGCTTTGAGAGATCGTTGCATTTCCAAGGCGTCGGAAATGGCTGCTCAGAAACGGTTGTCGAAATCTGCTGCTGCTTCTCCGAGGGTCTCTGAAGCAGATAGGATAAAGAGTTTGTATAACCAAGTTTCAAATGAATCTAGTACGAGGTCTGGGATTGTTCCTGTGGACAAGGGTAAAGGAAGTTTGGTTGAGGTATCTTTGATGCCGGCAATCGATAAGCCAAGCTCTTCAAGGAGTGTGCCTCAGCGGTTTGAAGAGCCTTCTAATCCCATTTCGGAACCTCAAGCTGGAACCAGTATGGAATTACAAAGAGTGGAAGATCGAATGGTGGAAGTTAAGCTGTTGCATAAACCCAACAGATCTGGGTCTTGTCTTAGTTCCGGCAGTGGAGATTATGAGATAGAGTTAGATGAAAATGTTGCCTCTACTGCCACTCAGACGCTCGTTGAAGATGATGCAACAGAGGTAGACAAACATGTTACCTCACCGCCTTCTCATTCTAGCAAGAAAGCTGATGCAACAGAGCTTGACAAGAAACTTCCTTCGGCCGTTCTGGAATCAGGGCTTAAAGAGAAGTTGGAAAACGTACCTAGTTCAGGAACAGAGAAGAGCAAGGCAGTACGCAAGGTTACAAGAATGATTCCACGTCCCAAACCAAAAAAGAAGATTTTGGTTAAGAAGAAACTGAAAATCGGGGTGGTTTCAACAATTTACCCAACCAAAAAGGATGAGGAGAATGATTCAACTTTAGAGTCTAGTGCAAATAAACTTCTCTGCCAGAGATGTCACTGTTCTTTGAAGAACACCGGCATCGATAACCACCCGCCTTCATATACTAGTAGTCATAATCCTGGGATCTGCTCAGACTCTTTGAGCTCTGTTTCAAATAATGTTGGTAAAGGAGCTCACCAAGTAGCCGATGAGAACCCCCCTGGTTCTTGTAATGTTAGTCAGAGCTCTGAAGCTGAGATTGTCATCATGAAACAAGATGTTTCCTCGAGTAATAACAGTGGAACCAACGCAAGGACTAGAAAGGAAACGGACAATCCAACTTCTAGTGAGAAATTTGAATTCTCCTTGAGTTCAAAAGATAGCATTGGGGATTATAGTAGGAGTACAAGCATGAGCGAGGAGAGCAATGTAAGCAGGTTTAGCTGTGGGAATAAGCCTCACATGTCAATGGATGTGAGATGGGAAGCGATCAAGCATGTTAAGGTGCAATACGGTTCGATGGGTTTACGACACTTCAACCTTTTGAAGAAACTAGGTTGTGGGGATATAGGAACAGTCTATCTCGCTGAGCTGATTGGTACAAACTGTTTGTTTGCCATAAAGGTCATGGACAACGAGTTCTTGGCGAGAAGGAAAAAGACTCCTAGGGCACAAGCGGAAAGGGAAATCCTGAAAATGCTGGACCATCCTTTTCTTCCTACATTATACGCGCAATTTACTTCGGATAATTTGTCTTGTCTAGTCATGGAATATTGTCCTGGAGGAGATCTCCATGTCCTCAGACAGAAGCAGCTAGGCCGGTGTTTCCCTGAACCTGCAGCAAGGTAAAGATTACTGTTTTTACATTGCGTCATCTAGATTGTTTATGTACTCTGCTGATATGAATTTGTTTTCAGGTTCTATGTTGCCGAAATTCTCCTTGCATTGGAATACTTACACATGCTTGGTATTATATACCGAGATTTGAAACCGGAGAACATTCTAGTCCGCGAAGATGGACACATTATGCTTACAGATTTCGACCTCTCACTCCGATGTGCAGTGAACCCGACTCTTCTCAGGTCAATCTCTCCGCCTGGGACTGATCCCGCAAGGATGTCGGGTCCATACAACACATCGAACTGCATACAACCCTTCTGTATCATTGAACCATCTTGCCAGGTTTCGTGTTTCAGCCCAAGGCTCTCAAACCAACAAGTTAGAAAACCTAAAAAGGGTGATCATCTTTCAAAAAATCATCAACACTTGAAGAGATCATTGCCTCAGCTCGTGGCTGAACCAACTGAAGCAAGATCCAATTCCTTTGTGGGAACACACGAGTACTTAGCTCCCGAGATCATCAAAGGAGAAGGACACGGTGCTGCGGTTGATTGGTGGACTTTTGGGGTTCTCCTTTACGAGCTTTTGTATGGGAAAACACCTTTCAAAGGTTACAACAACGACGAGACTTTGGCCAACGTTGTGTTACAGAACCTCAAATTTCCCGATAGCCCGCTTGTGAGCTTCCAGGCAAAGGATTTGATCAGAGGGCTTCTGGTTAAGGAACCAGAGAACCGGCTGGGGACAGAGAAAGGATCTGCAGAGATCAAAAGACATCCTTTCTTTGAAGGGTTGAACTGGGCTCTAATCCGGTGCGCTATTCCGCCTGAGCTACCGGATTGCTATGAGTTTGGAGGTGGACCAGAGGCAGGAGCTTCACCTGGAGGTAATGATGATAGGTATCTTGAATGTAAAGCCATAGGCGATCATCTTGAGTTCGAATTGTTCTAAGGGTCTTTAAGCAAAACGAGAAAAATTTCTAGTATTCATAGTAAAACTATATTGTAATTTATGTTGTTATCTAAGTTCTCAAGTCTAATAAGATGTAAATTTTAGCCTCTTCTGAGACGTAATCTCATCATGCATTCACCAACTTAGTAGGCGTAGCCACAAGGGCACTGGAACAAGTAGACGTTGCGGGGTTGGTCCCATGTCAAAATTATCGCTAACAGTTTGTGTTATATAACTTTTTAATGCAAGAATAAAAATCAATAGGATCTTGTTTCGACTTGAAGATCATCCCAAAAAATTTCATTGAGTACCATGGATGTGTTGCTTGGTAAGAATGTTTTATTCCCCACCATAGTCATCCTTCCTCGGCCCGTTGACATTGTAGCCTCATCTCCCTAAACTAGGACGCATTTTAATTCTTAATGGGTTGTTCTTTTATGGATCTAGACTACTAATGCGAGGTCATGGTAGTATGGTAGCCTGAATAAACCATATTGTGATGTTGATGCTCAGAAGTTAAGGTTTTTTCCTTCACTCGGAGATTGCAACTTGTAAAAACACTAAAGAAGAAAACCCCAAAAAGACATTGTGATCATCAAACTGGCTCCACTTAAATTACGAAATTGATTTATTTTCCCTCTTTTGACTTTTCCTTTTGGCGGGATTGCTTGCTTTGATTTTGGAATGGTGTAAAAGCAAAGTAATTTATTACCTCTCGGAAGAATGTTTTGAAGCAAAAGCAAAAGGGACACTTTATAGTACATAAATAGGACTTGGTGTAATAACAAGAAAGGAAACCAAAAAAAAAAAATGAGTAGCAAGAACTCAGGAGCTGCTCCTGCTACAGCTTCTGCAGTCAACACCAGTGGTAAGCTTCCAGTGGAGGAGAATGAAGAAGAGGAGGTATGGAAAGTGGCGGTGTCGAGGTTTCAAGCTCGAGAAGAAGAGATCGAGAGGAAGAAGATGACTGTTAAGGAAAAAGTTCAACAGCGACTCGGTTTTGCAGAGGAAGCTACAAGATGCTTAACTCAAACATTGGAGGTAAGTAATAAACCTTTTTCAAACCGGTAGATTGGATTCCAAACAGACAAAACTTCAACAATGTTGTTACTAAAACAGGAGCTAGAGATTATGGGAGATCCTATGAGAAAAGAAGTTGGAATGGTGAGGAAGAAAATCGATATGGCAAACCGAGATATTAAATCTTTGGCTCAAAGCGTTCAGAAGAAGGTTTTCACATTTCATTCTTCAAAATATTTATTAAATTTCTACACTTTTTAAGACGAGAGTGTAAACTTGACAGGAGAAGGAATACAAAGAGACATTGGAAGCTTTCAACGAAAAGAACAAAGAGAAAGCTCACCTTGTATCCATGTTAATGGAGGTATTTGATCTAAAAACTATATTCAATAGGCCTTAAGCTTTGTAGATTCCTACACCAGATCCAATTTGTGCTGATGACTTTTCTTTGTCAGCTCCTAGCTGAAAGTGAAAGATTAAGGATCAAGAAACTGGAGGAAATCAATAAGACTGTTGGAACCTTGCAATGAGGAAACGAAACAACCCACATGGATCTTATCTTAAAGGAGTTCTATAGTTTGTTTGAGGTTTTGGTATTATTAGATTATATTCAAGTGTTCTCTATTTCAAGTGAGCTATCATGTAACAGGATGTACTGTAAAACAACGAATTTCCTAAGATTTAAAGATAAGATCGCGCCAAAAACAAATTTCTTAAAAGATACTAATGAGTTTGATACTAAGATGTCTTTATACACATATATAATGTCATAACGAATCAAACATCATTACATTCATACATCCAAAAATTGTCATTACCCGTTATTCATTTAGTCTGCTGGCTCCGCTTTTAAATACCTGTTTGCATAATCCAAATACTCCTACAGATACCAATCAAACATAAGAGAGCTTTCCAAGTGAGGAATGAGGAAATCGAAGACATAATCTCGTAAGTCACTACCTAATGCAGAAATCTGTACCTGAAGTATAACAACCGCGGCAAACTTGTCCAAGATTGTCTTCTCTTGAACTGGATGTAGATTCAAGGGCTTCAACATCAATTCAATTGTCTGTGGACAATATTACACAAGATTCAAGGACATATGCTAAACCTTATATATACTATGAGTTAACAAGATTTAAAAAATCTGAATAACATATACCTTTGAAGATAACCGTTCGTCCCAATATGTGTACTTCACATCCTTGAGTTTTTCTGTTTTACGAAGCTCCTCGATGAAACGATTCACAGTGACAACCTGTTCCAAGTTGAAGAATCCTTTTTCTGATTATAACAGCTAGGAAAGATGAAATTTTTTTCTAGCAATTAAGTGGAAAAAGGTTTACATCTTCTACATTGTTGAGTTTGCCAAATGGATAACCAACGACTAAGCCCGACACAGAAAATTCGCTGACCTGCTCAAACAGAATTCATAAATCTACTTGTAAATAGATTATCTACAACTGGTGTTTATAATCACTAAATGCCCACTTTTCATACAAGATGACACGAGATCTAGCTAGAGGTAGATTACACATAAACAAGCAAAAAACTTGAAGCACGTACCAGGTTCTTGAAATCTGTAGCCATCAAGTCAATGTTTGTTTTCTTCCTAAGCAGAACACTGCAGGTAAGTAAAAGAGTTTGCAATAAGCTTTGAATATATGAATCTGTTTTGAGTAAAATCTAACAAGACAGGATTTGCATTTGTACCTCAATGGAGAAGCAATGACATTGGAAGGATCAGAAATAGCTAATCCAACATACTTATCACCGACATCTAACCCGAGAAACCTCCCAGCGACTGACACTTTTGTCTTCAACGCATCACCCAGTAACCTCAATGGCTTCACATACTTCATTTCCTGAACAAAATTATACAAAATTAACACTAAACAGGAATCAAAATTATGGTAATAAAGTGCACAAATTTGAGGATTGTTTGTACCGAAATTGAGGAACCGAAATGGGTGTGGAGAAGAAGAGAAAGAAAATATTTAGGAAGTTTGGAAAAAAAAAAGACAAAGCAAAACCAGTGGGAAAACACAGCGAGATGGCTCTGTTTAGGTTTGGTCGCAGAGGTAAGAGGAAGAAGATATCGAAATTACAAATGTGCCCTTCTTTAGAGTAAAATTTCGAAAACAAACTGTCTAAAATTTCGAATTCGGGTCCATCAAAAGTAATTTTAGGATATAAAAAAATAGGCAAAAGATGTCATTTTCTAGACCAGATGAAATGATGAATTATTGATGGGGTTTAATCCTATATACCTAACTTCTCTATATTTTCAGATCTAGATCCAAAAAACAAATTTTCTGGTCAAGTTACCACCGGTATCTGGCTTCTCGCCGGTGTCGTGTGATTTAGATGTATATTATGTAGATCTGTAGTTTTTTTGTTTCTTTGAGCTCAGTCCGATATATTCAGTTTTTCACTCTGATCTTGATCGGTTCTAATCAGACTTCGTTCTGGTTACAATCCGAAATTTTTTGGATTGTTTTTGTTTTACTTTCAATGATTTTCAAACTTTCTCAGTAGATTTGGGGAAGGACCATCCCAAATTCTCTAACCTTTCTCTCCCTATCTCTGTAATTGCTAGAGGTTTAAATCTCACACCCTTAGATGAATCTCCAACGTCCAGTTGTCGAGATCGATGGTGTAGTCCTCCTAGATTTTAAGAGATAAGTTTTAGTTGGTGGATTCTGTTTTTTCGGCGTCGAAGGATAAGTGAAGTCTTTCGTAGCTTAACAGGATAGTTTCAACTCTGAGCTCAGCAAGAAAGGTTTGAAATTTAGGATCTGGCGACAAGATTGAAGGTTTCGAAGATGGATCTCTCCAAGGATCATCGGAAAAAGAGAACGGCGGTGGCTGTTTCTTCAAGATACGGAAAACTCTAGAAGATAATGTGCGTTCACTACAAGAAAACAAAGTATTTGCGAGGGCACGATTTGTCGCAAAAAC
>OVAP01007228.1:0-10968 GCA_900406295.1 Aurinia saxatilis
ACCATGTTTGAGTCATACAGTGTGATTTCAGGACAACTTTCCTTCATTTAGAACTACAGGAATTTCATCTTCCGGAATACATATTCGGAAAAGTCCACCAGAGCACTTTTTGTATAGATAAGGTTCGTCCCAATGATAGCGCCGGATTTCCCTTAGGAACTTTTTCTTCCTATATCTTGTGAAGAAGGGAGGTTCTATGATGGCTGCCAAATAATTTGCGATGTTGCTATACCAAGGTGATTCCGACACATGCTGCTTGGGAGCCAGTTGTAGCCGTTCTTCTATGGCGAACACTTCTAGTTGATTTATGTTTTCATACATCAGATTGTCACAAATGGGTACTCTAGGTGAATCCTATGCATGCAAACATGTGGAGATATTTATGGTATATCCTCTAACGAATATCCGAGAGCTTTACGATACTTTCTTAGTTCATTCAGGAGCAAAGCTTGCTCTGCATTATTAAGTTTATCATTTATAATAACTGGATATGTTGAATTCTCTCCAAGGTATGCATACCGTAATCCAGGCGGCAGAGGTTTGCGGTCGACGTTCGGGAACTTCCTCCAATCCCACGGGTTGGCTGGTTGGAGAGAGCGATCGATCGATTTTATCGGTGGTAGGGCCTGTTCGCCGTCTTCCTCGCATGAAAGAGCTGTTGAAGCAATCATCCGGTCCCATTTTTCTTCATGATTGAGAGTTAACCCTTCTTCAATGATTTGATGGTGGCCGTTAACTTCTCTCGATATGAGCTCTTCGTGTTCCTCTGGTTCGTTGTCACATATATCCATGTAAATTTGCATTATCGCATCTTCTATTGTGTTAACATGATATACCTATTTACGTCAAAGTCTAGCATCATATCCCCTATTCTGAGGTTCATCGTCCCTTCCTTTACGTCTATGAGAGCTCCCGCCGTTGCAAGGAACGGTCTTCCAAGAATTAATGGGTCTTTTGGCTCTATATCGAAATCAAGGATTATAAAGTCAGTAAGTATGAGACATCCCTTAACATATACCTCAACGTCTTCGAGCATTCCTATTGGTCACCTCGTGGATCTGTCAGCCAAAACTAGGGTGATCTTAGTCTCCTGGAGGTCATTCAGCCCGACGCGCTTTGCTACCGAGTGAGACGTCATGTTTACACTGGCTCCCAGGTTACATAGAGATCGTGGGAAGGTTACTCCATTGATTTTGCAGGATATGACAAAGTTCTCGGGGTCTTGTAACTTTTCCGGCATCCCGTCTTGTAATGCTCTACTGCTTTCCTTGGATATCATCATCACTCCTCTTTCTATAGTGATATTGTTCGTGACTATCCCCTTTAGGTACTTTCGTAGGGAAGGTATCATGTTGCAGGCCTCCACAAGCGGCAAATTTATGACGAGCTGGTCTATGAGCTCTCTCAATCTTTTCTCTTCCTTTTCTTTCTTCTTGCTTTTGAGTGCTCCCTGAAAAGGAATTTTTGGAGTATGTGTCGGCGCCTCATCATTCTGTGGTGAGGTTCTCTCCTTTGCATGCGTAATGGTTGGGTATTCATCAGAATATATTTTCTTTTTGCTTTTTGACACCGGATCAGGTAGTTCGTCAGCTACCTTGGGATACTCCGGCTCCTTGTAAAATTTACCGTTTCTCAAGGTTACCGCTTGTAACTCTTCCCTGTTGTGGTGGTTGGCTCTGTCTAGTATGCCGGACATGGCTATCTTCTTTTGAGGGTGATCAGGTCATTGGCAAGTAGCTTCCTTAGGACCTCTCCTTCCTTTATTAGTTTGGAGAGGTTGTTGTTTACTTGTTTATTAAGTTTCTTTCCTTTTCCTGCATGTTGTTGAAAAAGGAAGTTATCAAGTGGCTCACTTTGCTTGAACTATGGTAGTGTAAGGTTGCCTCATTCATCTGAGCAGAGACGCAGTTGATCGATGTGTTAGAGATGTTGATCGGTGCAGCTTGGTGATCGATCGTTGGACGTATATGATTTATCGATAGGTCAGGGGCAATCTTGGTCGGGATCCTTGGTCTCGTTTGTGCTTAGGGTCATCCTCTGTTCTTCCCTTGTCGCCTGACTCTTGACTCTACAGGGACTTTGCTTGCAATTTCTGTTTCATGATGAATTTTTCTAGCCTATCCTTGAGCTGCTGAAATTCCTCGATTGGTACATAAGAGTCGTCCCTCTGGTCGGTCAATTTTGACTCGTTGTTCTGATCACTGGTAACCATGTTCCTGATAAGCACGATTCTTGAAGCTGCTGACCTTATTGAGAAGTCTCCATTACTAGCGGTGTCTAGTGTCCGTTGGTGTCGGATGTGAATCCCTCTATAGAACGTGCTGAGGAGGTTTTCGCTACTGAACCCATGGTGTGGGCAGTCTCTAGTGTATCCTTCTAGTCGGTCAAATGACTCATGAAATCTCTCATTGCTCCCTTGTTGGAATCTTTGAATCAACTCTCGGAAGAAGTTTGAATGAGACCTCGAGAAGAATTTGTTTACAAATGCAGTTTTGCATTCTTCCCAGTCTTCGAATGTTCCATTTGGGAGTAAACGAAGCCATCGAAGGGCTTTGTTCCTTAATGAGAGAGGGAACAGATGGCATCTAAGTTCTCTTGGTGTCATTCCACCGACTTGTGTGGTGCTGAATATTTATTCGAAGCCGTCTAGATGGTCCAAAGGGTGTTCTGAGTCCAGGCCTTCAAACTTGTTGCGTTCCACCAGTGCTATTACTTGCGTTTTGATGTGATATCCTCCTGTCCTTGACTCCCGTGTTTTAATGGCTGAGCGTGCTTGACATGTCCTTCCTGGCATATCATATCCTGCAATTGTGTGGAATGGATTATGCATGATATTAATATATATATTATTTTTAAATTTTTAAGGAAAAATTGAAAATTTGAAAAATGAAAAATGAAAATGGAATGGAAAATGCAGAAATGGAAAGGCTTAGTCTGAAGTTTGATTGTTATGCTAGTGGTCATTGTTGCTCCCCGGCAACGGCGCCAGAAAACTTGATGGGGATTAGTTTTCGCCCAAAATATTCATGCAAGCGCACAGGTCTCGCAGTAGTACTTAGGGATCGTATCCACAGAGAGAAGAGTCACACAGTAGCACGTCCAACTTCACTCGAGCTAAGCAGCAAAATGGAATGAGTTTTTGGGTAAAGATCGATCGGTCGTATGAACTGATCGATCGTTTGAAGCACCTTTCGGTCGATTGCCGATTATGCGGTCGATCGATCAATGCCTAAAAATGCTAAAACAAATTAAGCGTGAGAAAATTCAATGATAAAAGGCGTTAGGAAATCAGGTAATGCATCAAAGGATCACGGTTTGAATTATTCAGGGTAGTAATTATATAATTCCTAGTTTAGGCTATATAGTTGGTTTCACTAATAACTAACAATCCTTATGGTCAGGCTTAGCTAGTCTAGTTCAATTGGTATCTGAGTTAACTCTACCATATATCCTTTTAGAAAGAGAACCTATGGGCTGATCCACCAATCAATCTAGGCATTAAATTCAAGAAACCAAATCCTACTAAACTAATAAATAGAAAAGCTTTCACTATCAAGTTCTGGATCTCTTACCCTAATTGATGTATTAGTAGCAGATTTATCCTATGATTTAGATTAAGTGCTGATATGAAAATAAGCCTATAAACTACTCATTATATAATCCTATTGCCTATCTACTAAACCATGATTCCTCCTAGCAAAACCATATTCCTAACTAAGAGACTACTCAGACATAGCAAAAGTAGACATAAACATAATGAAAATTGCTTGTATTAAAAGGTTTCAGAATAGCTTCTCTTGAAATGCAGAGATTACAGACTTCTTCCTTGAAGCAATGATCAAAATGAAAGAGAACAAAGAATCTGATAAAACTGAGAAACTATAAGCCTGGACGCCTGAAAACTTTAGAGAACTTTCTGATGTTTCTCTCAGCCTTCTGTCTTCTGTATTTATAGGGGAGATGGTCGAGTAAAGGGTCGAGAAGAGCCATGAGGAAGATTTGGATAGGAATCCAAATATTGGTGATTATCTTCACTGGATCGATCGGTCGTAGTTATCCTTACCGATCGACCGTGATCTTCCAACGTGTTTCTGAAGATTCTGTATCTCCTGAGTTTATCTTCTTGAAAAAATGGGCTTCGATCGATCGGTGGGCCCCTGGGCTGATCGATTGGGGCCTTCATGTCTTGTGGATTTCTGGATACTCCTTCAGTAATTTGGGCTTAACTTCTTACTCCTGAGGAATTTTGACACAATTCCAAGCCCATATGAAAGCTAACTCCCGTGGCTTGATTGTCCTTACTCCTCACTCCATTCCAAAATGAACATATACTTTATCCGGGCCTGGACTTCTGATGTTGATTCGCTGGATTTGGTAGAAAGTGCCCCTTTGCAACCTAAAATGCATTCCTTTCACAAAAACACTTTGCAAACAAAAAAAATGTGAAATCCAGTAGTTTATGTTTTAAATTAAATAGTTTCTTTGATAAAAACACCGAAAAACCATATCGAAAAAGTGGTAAAATATCATCACTATCCGTGATTTTTGAATTCATCCCGCACGTTTCAGATTTATAACTAACTAGATTACTTGCCCGCACCCTGTGCAGGCTATGATTTGCATTTCACGGTCTTATTAAATGCAAAATGATTAATTACAATAAACAATTGTAAGGAATTATGAAGATAATGTTATATGTTTGTGTTTGGTCAAGCTACATAGTCGACTCCTACAATGTTTTGCATACACATGATGAGACCACCAACCTTTAACCTTCATAAATGAATTTAGCAACCATATCACCAACCTTTCAGTAATCATAGCCCGCACAAGGTGCTAGATTACTTGCACGCACCCTGTGCGGGCTATGATTTGCATTTTTCTGTCTTATTAAATGCAAAATGATTAATTACTATGATTTCCATTTTTTGTCTTATTAAATGCAAAATGATTAATTACAGTAAATAATTGTAAAGAGTTCTGAAGATAATGTTGTAGGTTTGTGTTTAATCAAACTACATAGCCGACTCCTACAATGTTATTCTAACTATGATCATTACTGGGAATGATAAATTGGCCGATCATACTGTTCTGATACCTAGGATGTTTGTGACCTCTCCATATGCAAAAATCTACCTAACCACATACGTCGAAGACAATATCCGGTGACTTTATCTTTTGCAATGACAATTAATAAAAGCCAAGGACAATCTCTTGAACATGTGGGTTTCTTTCGACCTAGGCATGTATACTCTCATGGACATCTATATGTTGCAGTTTAAAGATTCAAGTTGAGATCCGGAATAAAAATTCAAATAACAGATCGGGAAAAGATGTTGCAGAAAAGGACTACCATTGTCGTCTACAAGAAAATGTTTGATAATCTTTTGTAGTTTATTGTTTCAATACAATCAAAATTATGAAACAATTTTTTTTCTTTTTTTCCCAATAATACTACAATATGTAGTTAATCATGCATTGAATACAACATACAAATTTAAATCAAAGCCCACACACAAATAATATAGTCTTATTATATGAAGTTGAGCTCGCTCAACGTGAGCTCGACACGTAGACGATAGTCTTTTTGTTTTACATCGGTGTTTGATTCCCTAAAACTGTTGAGAAAGGCAAACTGGGCTAACATTGTGAACGTAATACATATTTTGACCTAACATTCGGCCTCCACGAGCCAAACTACCTGCTTTATAATTAAAACCACGGGGTATGTAGACAAGCCGCTAGGACACAAAAGCTTCGGATAAAAGCTTGAATGTGTGCAGTAACGATGAGAATGCCGGCCAATCCTTGTGATAAGTGGTCATCTTCACGAGATCCGTTGAATATGTGAGAAAAGTGACCAAAAGCTGACTGTGGGCAAGCATGCACTCCATAGCCCATATGAGCGCATCTAATTCGGAATGCAACATCGAGCGACTCCTCGGTAAATTCCTTGTACCCATAAGATAGTCATCGGTTCCTTTGACACACACCAACCTAAACCATACTTTGAAGTGGTCATCTTTCATGTAAATGATACTTAAAATATGTGATTGGTCCACATATCATTAATAAAAATTGTATTTCCTATTATTTATTATTTCTATTTTTATAAACGTGATTGACCAGGGAAAAAGATATAATAATTATTTCAATTAAAATATTTTAAATATATATATATATAATTATAAAAGGAAAGCAAACAACTAAAAGGAAAATAGTCATGCTTATAAAATTTGTATATTTAAACTACACCACATTTTTTTAATCAAAAGTTTAACAAAAACAGAAATCTTTCATCAAAATAGTTAAAGATTAAGACAATTTAGTATATAAATTTAGGTATTGTAAATTGACATGGTAATAATATAATATTTTTATTTATATTCCATTAATAAGATATGATGCTGAAGTAAGTTTGAATATGTGTGTGTGTTGTAATTTAGAATTCAATTATGCATATACAAGTTCTTAATTGAATTGACATGGTAATAATATAAGATTTTTATTTATATCTAATTAATAAGATACTGTAAATTGACATAGTAATAATATAAGATTTTTATTTATCTGTAATTAATAAGATATGATACTGAAATAAGGTTTGAATATTTGTCCATGTTGTAATTTAGAATTCAATTACGCATATACAAGTTCCCAGTTGGAAATTTTAATAAATTCACAGCAATATATTTTCAAATCTTTTAAATTATTAACTCGCATATTATATTGACATGGTAATTATATATGATTTAATTTACATGTAATAATAAGATATTATATTAAAATTAGTTTTGAATATTAACTCGCATTATTATAGGTTGATATGGTAATTATATATGATTTGATTTACATGTAATCAATAAGATGATATTAAAATTAGTTTTGAATATTTTTTTGGATCGTAATTTAGAATCTAATTACATACAATATTATACGGGTTATCCATTATAAAATCTAAAATATTTACATTAATACATGTGTGTAATCTTCTTAATTAGAGTTAATTATTAACATGCGTATTAACGCGCCTCTTAAACTAGTTTATTATAATTAAAAAGTCTTTGAAGAAGATTAGAATTGGGAAATAGTTAATGGGAGTCCCACTTTACAATTTTAATAATATAAAGTATTTTTATGGGGTTGTTATTATTAATAGATTATCCTAGATGGTATAATATTTTCATTTTTGTGAAAAAGTACTTTTTGTCGGTTGCTTAAAACAATGTCGTATCAAACATGAAAAAGCTTAATTTGGTCCATTTTACTAATTAATTTCAGTTTAAATGTCTGGATAAAATAAAATTAAAATAGATTCACAGTAAATTGGGCCCCCATGCACCAATCTAATAGGCAGTTTTTTTTTTTTTTGTTAATATTAGACTACAACTGGGGGGCCCATTAAACTAGGGGGACTCAATCACATATATGATGGTGCCTAATCTCAATGGACTTACTATCTTCCACTAGACTACGATCACTTCAGAATTTTGGAACCCTGTTTTTAACAGAAGAAATTCTTTTAAAAGGTCTAAAATGACAAACTAATATGAAGAATGACTCAGTGAGAATTAACTTCGATAATGCAGATTTAACGTAGATTATTGAGTTGTAGACGATGTTGCATACTGTTTGAAAGCTACAAGTAGGGGTATAGTAGATAAAGCACCAGTCTCTGCTTTTTCTCTCAAAATATTGCGATGTTTCCATTATGACATACATTACTACAGACAGCGAATACAAGTTCCAAAACATCATATGGTTGGCAATCCCTCTTACGGGGTCGCGATCTTATTGGCAGCCGTTGGCGTGTAGGGGATGTTAATATTAAGGTCTATGCAGAGAAATGACTTCCAACGAAACACGCTACAAAGTTACTCCCTTGTTGGTCAAGGATCTATGTTCCAACCATACAATGGGATGATGATAAATTGGCGTCTCTATCGGCACTTGATCAGTTTGAAGCTCACAAATTATATATCATGCGGAATGTAAGGGAGAAAAAATTGATCGGGCCATACACAAAGAATGGTGAATATAGTGCCAAAAGCATGGTTATTATCACAAGATCGAGAGGAGGGAATACAAGCTCCAAAATTCATGATTTTAAAAGGACGATTTGGTCTCTTCCTCTTGTCCCAACTCAAATTCTTCTTGTGGAGAGCGCTATCTTCTAATTTGAGCACTGGTGCAACCCTTTGTCATCGTTGAATTCCGGTGGATCCTTTATGTAAACGTTGTTGTTTAGAGCCATAAATCTCTAACCATATCTTTTTTCCGTGCCCCAACGCATAAGCGATTTAGAATCTTGTACATATAACTTAAAAACTAATGTCAAACCTATAATAACCAATTACAAAGTCTTTGTGGCTCTTCTATATGAGGTATCCGCCTTCTTTTTATTAATGGTGCGGCTTTGAAAATCTCGTAATGAACTCGTATTTACTAATCTTATATGTAGCGCACCCGAAATTCTTTACTTAGCTCAAAATGATGCCATTGAATGGTGTTCTGTCAATTTGAATCCCATAAACTTTGAAAAAAGTAGTCCAAACATACTCTCCGCCGCCAACGAACATGTTGGTCCCTGCCACCTCTTCTTGACTAGGTTAATTGTAATCAATCATGACGTAAGTTTCATCTCTAATATTGCGGCAACTGGCTCTGGTTGGATTGTTAGAGACACAGAAGGACTTTTAATCATTGTTCCCTCTACAAATCTCCACAAAACTTATTCAACGCTTCAATTATAGGGTTTTAGCTTGCTACACATAATGCGAAGTATGTAATCTTCGAAGGCGATCATTAGTAGAACTAATCCTTGGTCTGAAACAGGACCACAGTTGACAAACTTACCCATGATATTCGTGTAGAACCGGCAAAATACAAAGACGAAAAATGTGATTTAAACGAGTAATATAAATGAAAGATCGAAAAATATTAATGAAATGTGCAGATAAGAACGTTACTCTGAAATGATTATGAAAATAACATGAAGGCGGGACAGTATCTCTTTCCATAACTTAATAAATCTCCATGATGCAATCATGTGAGACCATTTTGGAACACTCGAACGTGAAATCTGCAAACTTATAAAACTAGGCTATACTCTCGAGAGAATGTAAATACAAACACTTTTTATGAGAACCTGTGAATTATGGTGTCTCTGTTTGAGAAGTGAGCATTGCTTTATATAGGATCGAGCCATGGAACGTCTAGATTTGAGTCATTAAAATCACAAGACATAATCCTCGAATAATGATAAATTTGAATTCGTACTTTTTATTATTATCCAGAGGTAAATCCTAGGCCTTAGGCCCAAACTAATCATCCTTCAACACAGCTTCCTTTTCGCGCATGTGGATTGGATAGCCATGCGGAGTGGTTAGAAATTCCATGCTCGAGGGGAATAGATCCATGGCTGAGATTCTCAGGACGATTTCTTCCTCAAATAGGAACCACTAGTCCACCACCACTTGGTTAATTCGTACGTTTCATTTCTACGTTGCATAATCAAATACAAAATGTATGCTCCCCTTTAAAGGTCAGAGTAGAATTTTGAAAGAAAAGAAAAATAATTGTCTTACATTTTTCTTTCTTTTAATCTTAACTAGGTGAGTACCCGTGCTATGCACGGGTTTTTATTCGATATATTTATGTATCCTTATTTATATATGTTTTATGATTATTTATTTCACTAAATCTTAATTTTAATGAAACTTTATATTATACATTGTTATTTAATATTTTATACTTGTTTCGATCCATGTTATCAGGGGAAATATTTTCTTTTTTTAACTGAATATTGTAATTGGTTTTATATTATTGTTGCGAGTGAGTGTATTTTTAAGCCAAAAAAATATTCTAATTTGATTTAAATAAGGCATTTAGTTTATGATTTTTACATATAATGTTTTGGGTAGAGTATTCACATCATATTGTTGTTAGTTAGTGTATGTTTGAAATCATATTATTATAGATTCATTTAAAGAAATTTTCAAATTACATATAGAACTTAATTATCTCTTGAGTTAAATCATATTATTTAGTTGTTTTGTCTTTTTTTTTTTCATTTTTGGTGAGTTATTCATTTATTAATTATTTGTTTCTCTTTGAAATAAATTTGTAGATAAATCATAAATCATGAATTTTATTAGTAGACCTTTTTACCATTCGGAAGAGGTATATTTAAAAAAGAAAAAGAAAAAGGTTACTTCACTTACCGTATCATTGATAATTGGTAAGAATAACACATATTGAACTATTTATTAATAGAAAATATAAGGAAAAATAGGGTGATTGAGTTTGTCATTCTATGTGTAGTTGACTAAAAACTTAGTCATATGTACAAAGACGTAACAATTGTGTGGCTTTATGACGCAGCCAAACGGAGGTTGTATTATGAAAAATGATTGTAAAAAGATTGGCTTGGCAATAACCCCCACTAATTGTAGCCAAATTTTGATGGTTCGTTACCGCTTTCTAAACCATTGTGATGTGCCTTTGTATTTACTGTAAAAAAATTGGTGTGGCAATAATCCACACTAATTGTAGCCAAACTTTGATGGTTTGTTATCGTTGTGTAAACCATTATGATGTGCCTATGTATTTATTTATTTTTGCAAACATTTTGTTTAACTAATGTTTTCACATGTTTGTTTTTTTTCCTAGACTTATAGACGTTGCAACCGTCATTATTTGTGTGCATTATTATTAAATATCTTAATGTTAAAGATAATTTATATACTAATTGTGAATTAATTATGCAATAATAATTATTATTACGATCTAATTATGCAATACTTATCAAAATGATTACTTCTTATGTATGTATATTTTATGAAGTCAAAATAATATGTTTGTTGGAGTGATAAAATTTAATAGTGGAAAATAATATAAAAATATTATTTAGAAGTTAAAATAATGTGTTCTTATGTTGGTATGGTGTTTTTCTTTGAAAAAATCAGC
>OVAP01007230.1:0-10968 GCA_900406295.1 Aurinia saxatilis
CTTCGACATTGTAGTGTCAAGGTCTTAATTAGAGTAAAACCAAACTTATTATGATGGTGGCCCGTGAGCTATGTTCGTGTCGTAGCTCGCGGGCTAAGCTTGCTCATTATGATTAATTGATGATCGAAGACAACCCACCGAGCATTCGTCGATGGATACGCCTTGTTCCTAACCGATGGTCGAGGGTAGTCCATCGAGCACTGTAACACTCGATGGTATGGATAAGTATCCAAGTCGTGGGCCGTAGCCGTTAACTGTTCTACACTATCAATCTTCGGGGGTGGAATCCAACCCCCATAGGGATCGAGTCAATTTGCCTCAGGAGTAAGGAGTTTAGCCCAAATCATTGAAGAGATGTCAAAATGAAGCCAATTGGTGATGTAGACCCAATCGATCGACCATGAATGGGAATCAATCGATCAGAACTAGATATACACTAGAAGCTTCCAGAACATTATCAGATAAAGAGCGTTGCCACTTAAGAGTTATCAGGATCCATTCCAGATATTCAGAGGAGATCCATGAGATATTGAAGACGCGTTTAGAGATAGAATCGATCAAATAAACAATATGTTATTTGATCGATCATTAAGTGACAAGTCCAAACTTTTGGATCCTTATCAGTATCTACTTCCTGATTCCACTCAACTTCCTGGACGACCCCTCCACTATAAGTACAGAAGCATCAGAGCATAAGAAACATGACGAAATTCACAAAGGAAAAATAGTTTTCTAGTTTTCTTTGACTTGCTTTTTTTTCAACTTTGGTATTTATCAAGGGGGAAGTTTGTAATCTCTGCCTCTGCAAACTCAGAGAAGCCTTTCTGAACCCTTATCTTGATTTATATGATTGCGATTTCTATTGTTATTATGTTCTTCATAGGCATGCTTGAGTAGTTTCATAGTTAGAAATAAATTTTTGCCAGGGGAATTCATGATTAGGTAGATAGGCAATAGGATTATGCAATGACTAGTTAAGGCTTACTTTCTAATCAGATTTAAATTATATCATACGGTAACACTGCTACTAATACATACCATTTTAAGCAAGATATCTGAAACTTGACGTTGAGAGCTTAAATATCCTTTCTTAAAGTAGCAAATTGATTACTTACACTTAATGACTAGTTTGGTTGATTGATCAGGCCAAAGCCTCTCTTTATAACTAGGATGTCAATTGAATTAGACCGGTTAAGTCTGACCATGAGGATAATCGAATTTTAGTGATTTCAACTATATAGCCTTTTCTAGAACATTTGCATAGTTATTACCCTGAATAATTCGAACCATGAATTCGTGATGCATTTTTTGATTTCCTAAACACTTTTCTTTATTGATTACATTCACGTTTCATTTTGTTTTTAGTTTTGCAGGCATCAATCGATCGAATACATCTCCTGTGTTCGAGTGAAATGCGCTTCAATCGATCGAACGCTTCTGCATTCGATCGATCCAACAACCAAAATCTCATATTTTTGTTTAGATCGAGTGAACTCGGACGTGGTGCTCTGTACACTCTGCTCCATGTGAATTCGACCCTAAAATACTACTGCGAGACTTGTGCTCATGCAGAAAATATTTTGGGTGAAAACTAAATCCCATCAGATCTCATCCACACCCTCATTAGTAAGACACGTAATTGCTACAAAATCGGATACTTATTCAACCAAGACCGGGTTCATGTGAAATTTGTTTAAATATAAAGATCATAACCCCCACAACCGAACCCAACATGTTGAGTGGAACAAAGATATTAGGAATGCAACATATCACCAAATCTTAAAATGTCTCTCTGAAAACTAGCACAACTCTACCCTCCGGCGTAAATCTTCTGAAAAGAGGTGTCCCACTGCAGCAGAATGTGATGTAAAGAGCTGAAAACAACAATCAACCTATTTTTCACTATGAATTTGCAACACAAGTTTGAAACAATGCACCATTCAAAACACTTATGGACATGAGGACTCTCTAAGATGTGGCACATGCCTACAAATCCTTGCAACTATCTCTTTGCCTTCCTCCACTTGGAGTAAATACATACCCATTTTACCTTGGATCCTTCGGCCCCTAAGGTTCTCTAGCAATCTCTATGTGAGTTCGAAAAGAGAATATCTCTGCCACGGAAATCCTAATGGAAGCAGTGCATCGCAACGAAGGAATGAAAAACAACACAAGCAATATCAATACCGCATACCACAAAAGGAGACTAAATCCACTCGAAATCCCTCTCACTGAATACAATTATATATAATACATACACATCATGGTGCGCATATTCTAATGGTGATGGTTTATGATGATTTGTGCATACTGAAATCTCACAAATCAACATCAAAGGTTTCAAGGCATAACATCATGTGAATTCCCTATTAATGTCCGAAGCACTCGCAAGGTTGGCCATGACGACATTTATATCCTATACTGGAACAAAATTTGTAATTCAATCAGAAGCCAAGGAACTTATTCCAGTTATAAAATCCGGAAGGATGTCAAAGAGCGATATGGTAGCCTCCAAGATATCAAGTGTCACCGTGCAAACAATGTAGTTACTGACTCCCTTGCTAAATCTGCTCTTCGTTCCACAAAAACTATTGTAATTTGACATTACTCTGTTATAGATGAGGTGTTTCTTGCGAAAACAAAGATATTGGTAAGTTTTGTATACATTGTTTGGTAAAACTGTAAATGGGATTATTAAAACTTTACATTGTTTGGGAATGCTTAGAAGAAACAAATGTAGAATGCTCATAAAATTGGGGATCAATATCCAAACTTCTATTTAATAGGAAATAGGATTCTGAAGAAACATACATATTTTGCTGGGATAGGCAAAAAAAAAAAAAAAAATCCTCTATAGCTACAAAGATCGAAGACGTTTGTTTCAATACAGGCTGAATCCATAGAACTGACTGACAATAATTGCCAATCCCAGTCCGATGGCCACAAGAGAAGACGCCCAGGTTAGTTTCTCTGTGATCCTAGGAACCTTCTCCTTCAAGGCCTCACTACATGACCCTATAAACACGGTGTAGGTTCCCATGGCAATCACTGTCCCAAGCAAGAACATGATCAGAAAAGCAGCACCAGCCAAGCGAGAAGGAAGAGCGAGTGCAGGTAATACCATCATGAGAGCATCTGGTTGCAGCCCATGAACAATCCCAGTGGCAAATGTAGCAAACCCTATCTTCTTTTTGTTAGAGCTTTTGTCATCTCTCTCCCCATTCTCCAAGCCAACCACACATGGTTCTGGGATCTCAGAAGCTTCTTTGATTCCCATAGCGCCAATGACAAGGAGGGTGAAGCCGACAACTCTTGTACCCCAAGTTCTTATGACTTCAATGTGTAGCCTATCCTTGAGAAGCAGAAACAATAGACCAAAGATGAGTTGACCAGCGTCGTGACCACAGCCCCAGAGGGCCCCAACTGCAGCACTCTCCATTCTGGTCCGACCAATGGAGAGCGGAGCCAAAGCAGCAAGGTGATCAGGTCCAGAGAGTGTGTGTAAGCAACCAGCAAAGAAACCCGTCCACGCACTTGTGAGTACTTCAGTCGGGAGGAGTTTTCCGCCAGTAGATTTAGCAGCAGTTTGAAAGTTAGCAAAAGCAGGGGCCGCAAGTATGGGGTTAAGCAACAGCACAGCAACAGCAGAGATTAGTATGATTGTTCCAGTCGATATAATCTACAAGAAAACAGTAATCAATCTGAATCAAAGCTGGAATGCAATCAAAATCTATGGATCATGTAATACTAACTACTACTACTCTTCTTCCTCACTTTCCAATACAAAAGATGGGGCGTTACCTTTCGTTTCCCCTTCACAATCTGTTGAAGAAATCCTGGATTAGGTTTAGACCCATCGGTTTCATGAGAGTCTAACAAGGAATTGATAGTCTCGCTCAGTCCTGGAGACGTACCCGGCGATGGATTTTGGCGGATGCAGCAGGAAATCGAGCTGACTCGGCGAGACTCTAGGGCAAAGCTAAGAATGGGACGATGGAGGCGGAAGAGAAACGGAGATGCTCTGAAATGGGATTTGTGGGAAGCAACTGCGGAAGATGAACTTGGCTGCAGAAGCCTTTCCATGGCGTTTCTTCTTCTCTTTCGTCCGATAAGCTCGGGAGAGAGACTGTGTTCTCAATCCGCGAGGATAAAACTTTTTCAAACCTTTTGGCTTTTCTTCCCCTCCTTGTAAATAATTAAATAAATCACAATATACAGTTTTTCTAATGATTTGGAGTAGTTTGTGTTTTTAAAAAGAGTTAATTATATGAAAATGTATTCTAAAGACCTAAATTGGTGAGATAGCAAAAAAATGAATTGACCACCGTCTGTGGCTAGCTAAAACTGAACCAAAAGTTATTTTTCACCCCTCTTTCTCTCCTTCTCCTTCTTTTTCCTGCTGATTTTTTTTTTCATTTGATTCTTTTTTTAATGCAAAAAAGAAAACGAAAAACTTGTTTTTGATTTTTAAAAAAGAAAGATCTCGATGAGATTCATTGAAAAGTATGTTTGGTGATAATTCTAAAATTCTGGTTAACTTCGGTGGAATTTGATAAAATTTCGGCGAACAAAGTTTATGAAATTTATTTTGATGTATGAGATTTAATTGTTCAAATCTAAACCCTAAATTTGGATTTCTAAATCTAAACAAATTGGTATAAATTTTGTTTTAATAATTATTTTGTTTTAAGGCTTGCAAAAATTAATAGTGTAGGTAGATTTGTGTTTAATGTGGAAAAGAAGAAGAATGAAATCTTGTGGATGAAAAAAAGGAAAGAGAGAGAAAGAATAAGAGGAATATATAAGATATAGTGAAAGGGTAAAGTTGTATTATATAAAAGTGAATAGTGTTGCAAAGTTGGTTTGGTTAAATGGCCAATTTCACAATTTTATTTGACTAACTACGCTAATTTATCCTTTAAAAAATCTTTTATAAACAAATGATATTCAACTAGTGATTTTAAAAGATATCATTAGGGCATCTTCAACCTACTCTAAATCTCATTCTAAACCCTATTTTGGAATAAAATTCTTTCCACCCACATTTCATATCCAACTCTAAAATGGAGTTCTTCCATTTTGGAGTTGAACTTTTTAATTTATAAAAACATCCTTGATTTATAGATTATTTTTATTATACTTAAATATTTCAAAATATAATCATATTTAATAAAAATTACAATGATACTAATAATAAAATAAAAAGACATTAAAATATATCGATAAACAACACAAAATAAATTTAACAATATATTATTTTTATTTTTCATCAAAGCTATATTATTTTTATATTCATTTGCTTTATTTTTCATCAAAACTATAGTGATATTTAATCAAAATTATTTTATTTTTATTTTCTTTTGTTTTTAATTATTTATTTGTGTTATGCAATGTAATTTTATTTCTATAGTAATTTTTTAATAAAATAATAATGTGATCTTATTAAATGAAAAGTAAAATAAATGGATAAAATCTGTAATTTTGATAAATATAAAGTGTTTTAACAAATTAATAATTACATAGAAAGTAAAAAATGGAGTAATAGGTTGGAGATCACCCCTCCTCCATTTTAGAGTTATTTTATTTTGGAGTAAAATATGGATGAATGAGTTGGAGATGGTCATACAATTATATTCTTGAGTGAATTTGTAGAATAACACTATTTCTCCTCCAAATTAATAAAATAGCACCCATATTTGATCAATTAAGAAAGTAAAACAAGTCTAAGACTTTAGATAAACATATATACTAGCAGAAGTAAATATCACATGAATGTTTAAATAAACATAAAAAAATATATTTTATATCTATCTACGTCAAATAGATGACTATTAGTAAAAGTTGATCAAACAGAAAAATGCAACTAGATGTTTACATAGACAATTATTAGTAAGAGTAATATCTACCATATGGCTAAATAGACATCAACCAATTACGGTAGCTAGCTAAATAGATAAGCACGTTACTAAAATGTTTATATGTATCTATAACATCAAATAGATGACTATTAGCAAGAGTAGATCAAACACAAAAATACAACTACAAGTTCACATAGAAAATTATTAGTAAGAGTAGATAACTATCACAATGTTAAATAGACATGAACCAATTATGGTAGCTAGCTAAACAAATAATACTTATAAGCAAAATTATAATAAAATAGTTAGCCACCTCTTTAGATAGATATATTATAATAGATAATTATTTACAACTTATGACAAGACCATTCAAATATAAACGTCAATTAATCATAAAATACTTAACTATTTATCATAATTTTACTTATTCACTACAACTAGATAAATAAATTTGAAATATAAACATAACACGTAGGAAACAAACACGTAACAAGAGGACATCTAGTGTGAGAGATAGATATGTTAAGCTATTCAATTAGAATAGTCATCCTTTATTATAAACAGATGAAGAAAACAGACTAAAACATGTGATCCAACTAAAATTTTTTAAAAATAACAAAAAGAATAAATCAAAAGTAATATGTTAGAGTAAAAAGTATGTGATGGGCACAATGTACTTCTTAATACATATAATTCCTAATATAATATTATTTTGCTATGTTTTTAATTTTGATGATAAAATGTGCTAGTTTTGCCAATTACTATATATATTCTTTTATATTGAAAACTAGGTGATTGGTCCGCATCATGTGCGAGCAGTGAACTGTTGACGTGATCACCTTCCATTTTGGTTGTTAATTAATATGTATTGTATATTGATATATGTTGGATTCGGTTGGATCATGTCGATTTGGTTCGGTTTGGTTAAGATGTCCACCCCTAATTAGAAGAATGATCGACCCATGTCATTTTTACTTTGCACCTAATGCCCCGTGTCTTCAGTTCTCGGAGAAACATCCTATTAAATATCCATAAAGTTGATGTACCTCTTAAGCCTCAAAAACAAAAGGTTTTGTTGCTTATTCTATGTTTTATGTTTTGTATTATTCAGTTTCTGCTTTGTTTCAAGTCATCATCATAATAATACAACATAACCTGTGTGGTGGTTCAGGTGTAGAGCATGTGTGCTACTATCTGTTGCGTTATTTAAAATTTTCTAGATCTTTAAAGGGATAAAGATTTTGATCCATTGAGAAGTCTTATTTCTTCATGCATCAACCTGAACTCTTCAAGCTCTTCCATCCCACTCTTCATAGAACTCATATTCATCAACTGGAGTTGGGTCACAAGATACAGATTAATATGAACCAAAATGAGTTTATTTATTTCTATTCATAGAAAATGAAAATCTATTAGAGTTTTTGTACAAACCCATGAACTGTTTCAACTATAAGCTTAAAATGTGATCTGGTCGAGTCAATCATCACTAAACCAAGACAATAACCACACAAAAAAGTCCCTTGTTGCTTCTTTTGCAGATACCTTCGAACTTCTTCCATACTACTTGTAATTCAAACCTATGTTTGATGATGTACTAAGGATCTTCCACAAAATTAGAAGATGGAGAAGAAACGGTATGAAGTTTTGTTGAGTTATATGTTCCCTAAGAAGAGGATCCAGTCTTTGTTGGAAACTCTAGACAATTTCATGAGTTCATCCTCCAATGGAAATCAGTTTTGATTCGTCTTTGTGTGGAATTTAACGATAAAGAGGTTAGTGAAAGGAGTGAAGATGATGATGTTTTTTTTTGTGGTAGAAGATCGAGAAAACATGAAAGAGACGATATTTTTCGATGATGAAGACGATGACAAAGATGAGGGAAAGTTTTGGAGTTAATAATTTTGATATTTTAATAATTTTGATAATTTAAATAATCTAACAATAATAAAGGATTAAATTAAATATATTTTTTAGATGGCAAAAACTAATTAAAAAAATATATATCAAAATAGATTCATATATATATATATATATATATATATATATATATTGTAATGATTAGATTCAAAAAGTAAATAGTAGATATATTTTTGGAGTTTTGAAGTTAATTATTTATACTATTAAAACATCAAATTATGTCTTTTGACAAAACATTTGTGTTATTCTAGTATACTCCACATTGAGTATGTTATTCTAGTAGTTTTGATATAATTATGTGTTATTCTAGGTAATTTCTCTTTAAAATATGAACTTATATTATATCAAAATTCTATATAGGACCACCAAATTCTTAATAAGTCTAAATCTACAAAAACCCAAATAACAAAATACAAAGGATGTTGAACGAATAATAATTTTTTTGCTCTTTTTCACATGTTTACCCTCGGTCTCACTTTGTCTAACTCCATCGATAATCCTAAAGTTTGGTTCTTCGACGCTTATACATAATTAAAATATCATAGTAAAATATGTTTCTAATAAGTCTAAATCTACCAAAACCCAAAACACAAAGGATGTTTAAAGGATAATAACTTATTTGCTCTTTTCTAACATGCTTACCTTCGATCTCATGTAGTCTATCTCTATCGATAATCCTAAAGTTTGTTTCCTCATAATTTAATTAAAAAATTGGTTTAAAGTGATTCAAATACTGAGTTATATAATAAGATTTTTACACCTTTTTTTTTTACTTAGTCTAATTTACGTTTTTTTCACTTTTTCTAATTTTCAAAAACCAAATTTCTTTTCTTAGCTATCTTTGGTTTCCTTTTTATTTTTTATTTTGTTTTTCAAATAAAGAGTTACATATGAAATTTTTACCTTTTCTAATTTTTCTTTTTCAGTATTATGTTAATTTTATTAATTTCTGTTTATGTATGTTAAGTATTTATATTAAAAATAGAAATAACAATACTAGTAAATTTAATTTTTGTTAATGACATGTGGACCAATCATAGAATTTAATTATTATCTACGTGTCGAGTTCTCGTTGAGTGCGCTCAACTTGATATAATAAGATATTAGGTGATTGGTCCGCGCCCTGCGCGGACAGTGAATTGTTACTTCCTAAGTTCTACAAAATATTGTGTAACGGAGAAATTGATGATGATAAAACCAGACGCGAACGAAAAGAAAAACATATGTATTTTATTTTGCAAAGAAACAAAGAACATAAAGTTTGCAACATCAATTCAGTAACTAAGACAAATTTTGGAAAACCTCATTGTAGATCACATTCGTCGTCTCTTTCAACTCGTTTTTTTTATCACCGGTAATGAGAACTTTCAGCCCTGTTCTAGACTTTACTCTTGATAGTGCTACATACAGCTGTCCATGGGAGAAAACAGATCTCGGTAGATATATTCCGACACTCTCTAGTGACTGACCTTGGCTTTTGTTGATAGTCATTGCAGATGCTAATGCTACAGGGAACTGCCTTCAACGCATTCGAAAAGGGAACCTAGCATCTGGTGGATTTAAATACATCCTTGTTTCATTTTCTCCGCATGTCTGGACTCAGGGAGCCACGCCACATCAGTATAACATAAATTCATACCCGATGGGATGTTCAGGCTTCTCGCGGACGGGTTCTGTGGGGCTATCTTTGTGCTCACTGACTGTACTTGCTGCCATTCCCAGGCTTCAACAATAGCTTTGACAATGATGTTTCAAAAAGAGTTAATGGTTCGCTTTTATGTGCAAGACATAACCAAAAAGAGACTTTCAAAAGAAAATAGACAGTGTATTGAAGGAACTGGTACGTACTGAAATTGTATCCTCACTTGGTTGTAAGCAATCAATTACATGTAATGTTGATATTTATATTTCTCATTAAGCATCTAATGATATATATATAATTCTTCTGATATATGTTGATATTTTCAAAGATTACTCCTTATGTTATAATTCCAGCCAAGATTATAAAAGTGAATCTTTTCTACAAGTTGAGATTGAATATCACAAAGATGGACTGACAGCTTCAGTGGCTAGTAACACCGAGTGGAACTGGAATATTAAGGAAATGGTTATGCGGTCTCTGTAATATTTTCTAAATGGTTCATTGTGAGTCCACTGTTACATATGAGCGGTTCACTGTGGATTTCCTTTATTTGAAATTGAAAAGAATATTGTCCTTAACTATATATTGAGAAGAAGATGTTGAATGGTTTATAAGGTTGAGGATGCACTCAAGATCTAGAATGGAATCAATAGCTTGGTCTTGGGTTTGGTTGATGTGTTTTTTGGCAGTGTTTATCTTTCCGTAAGGGCTTGCATCGCTTGATTCTTTTATGAGTCTAGAGAGAAACACAAGGTCATGTTGAGTTAGAATTTATTAGATTTGTTCATCCTATCTTATGGATTGCTCGGGACAGTGATTACTTTGTTGCTGCGAACTGTTAGTAATCAGATTGGGTTTGATACGAATACGTCTCAGATGCAAGGGATGTTGACTTCTATACCAAATAGATTGAGTATTCTATCTTTCTTTCTTTCCAGTCCAGCTTCTAACTTTCTTTCTTTTGTTGTTAATGTTCAGTAAGTATTGAGCATTCTAAACTCTTTGTTGTTGTTACATGGTGGATTTGTTGTATGGTTTCTTTTTGTCTTCGTTGAAAAGATGCTTACCAGCCTTAGGAACAGAGAAAAAGGTAGTATGGTGCCTACCTTCAACCTTTGTGAACACATAAATCTCAGCTTTAAACTTATTGGGGGTTCTAAAGTTTCCAATCCTATTTATATGTTGCAAATCAACAAAATCAAATCGGACCAGTTTGGTATAATTTTAAAACCAAACCTTAGTATAGATATATTATTATTATATTATCATGTATATAATATTTATACATTTATTAATTTATTCAGTTTATATGTGAGTTCAATTTTGGGTATTATACTTTAAAAAAAAAAAAGAAATCTCTGACCAAACTCAACCGAAATTGATATGGTTGGATTTTTTGCTTTGTTCGATTTAGTTCTGTTGAGGTTGAAATTGGTTCGGTTTTGGTTCCGTTTCATTTTAATTTGGTTAGAGAAATCAGTTTACATAACATGAAACCAATCTCACAAATTATATATATATATATATATATATATATATATATATATATAT
>OVAP01007231.1:0-10967 GCA_900406295.1 Aurinia saxatilis
GAAACAAATTCCCAAGCAGATTGTCTGGCCCGTTCTGCGCGACAACGCCATCTTGAATTTTCTTATGTAAACAATATCATCCCAATGTGGGCAACCAGTCTGGAACCCTTTGTTTAATTTAAAAGTTTGGTCGACAAAAAAAAAAAAAAAAATTATATGGTTTTCGTGGATTCGATCGTTAAGTACTATAATTGATTTGCAATGCACTTACGGTTAGAATATATAGGTTAAAATTTGTGTATCAATATGTACACTATATAGCCTAAAACGTACAATTTGATATTTTACCGCATATCTACAGTAGAGCGTATTACTAAATAAGATCGTATATGCCGTACTCGACGAACAAAACGCATGTATTAAATTTATTACATCAGTTAGATTGATGATCCACGTAATGATCTCACTCTGTTCATCGTTTCCACTAGAAATCTTTGCTCACACAAGGTGAAAAAGCAAAGAAGAAAGAAACATTCTCATAGAATACATGTATGAAAATGATATATATCTCCAGAATAACCCTATAGCGAGAGATTAATGTTTTGATCAAGAAAATATTCAGAGTAACGGCTATATGCATATAAGATCTCTGGTTATCTCCTCAAGGAGTCCACTGAAGATATCTCTCTCTATGTCTCTTATAACATCGTCTTTCTCAATGAATGCAAGCATGAAATCATTCCAACCCATGTCCCACATTGAGTTCAAGTTGGGGTCTTTATGGTGAACATCTCTTTCCAACACCTTTGGCAAGTAGTCCTCAACAAGTGATCCGCTGTAACAGTCCCTACCATAGACTCTCAGCTTCTCGAACTCTTTGCTTAACTGCCTCACAAGATTGTCCAAGGAGTCTACTCTAGAGGGACTGATGGGTGCCTCCACGAAAGGATGTACACTTAACTCTTGAAATCTCCCTTTTCGTTTCATCAGCTCGTAGCCACAGTCGAGGATCAGATTCTTGTCTTCTTGATTGCAATTGCTCCCACTGGTGTCATGAAGGATACTGAGACGAATGTTGAGTTTGAAAAGTGCTTCTGCTGTGTCTAAGAATAGTTGGCTTTTCGAAACTATCTTCTTAATATTTGTTTCACTTTCAGACAATCTCTCCTCAGTTTCTGGTTTTCTGTGTTCTAGTCGCTTTTCCAACAAGGGTAGATCATCTCCTTTGGTTCCTGAAATAATTGAAACCAGCTTCTTCAAATTCACCTGTTGCCTAAAATGCTTGCATTTGGCTTTAATCTTCTCAATACTTGATCCTTACCTTTGTACACTGTCTTGGATTCTCTTTCTGAATCTCCTTCAGATTTTGATCGTGGAGCCTGCTGATCCATCACATCCGTGAACATAATCCCATGATGCAGCTGTACATTGAAAACTGATCAGAGGTCACTGTTATAAGCAATATAATAGATATGATACTACTAATAATAAGATTACGTTTTCAAGTGGAGCTTGGCATGGGACTCTCTCGGCGGTGATGAGTAGAATTGAGTCATCTTTGATCTCTCTCTTTTGCTCATTTCTGTTTGAAGCCTGAACCTCAACACCTGAAACTTCAGGACTATTGATGCATGTATCTGCTTCTTTGCTGTTAGATCTTGGTTTCTCTGGCGGCTCCATTACTCTCCAAAATCTTCCATTTGGATTGGAAATGTTTTGAGTTTTCCTCTCCAGTATCTCGGCTTTATGCACCTCTTCCTCTTTCTCTTTTTGCGCTACTTCAACTTGAGAAAAGCTTTTCCTCAGAGCTTTAGCATTGGCTGTGAGATGTAACTTCGTCTGTATATCCGCTAATCTCGAAGAACTCGGTGAATGGTTGTTCATTACGCCATCCACTTTTTGTCTTTCACGCTGTAACTTCTTTTTCTCCTCAGAATTATGAAGAAGTAGCTTTTTATCGAAGTCAGGTTTATTTAGTGACTTCTGTTTGCTTCTTGCGACAACCTTATGCTTATCTTCTGTTGGAGATGATATCCTTCTGATAATATTTTTCTTCATTATTTCTCCATTCTTCTTGTATGGAACCTTGTTTTCTTTTCTGATGTTTGAGCCATCCTTCTCCCTATCTTCTTCCTTCTGCAGAGACTTGGCTTTGTGAGTTATGTCATGAGTCTCCTTACGGATTACTAAATCCAATGATGACGACATCCTTTGTGCCTTCAGTTCAGCAAGCTTTTCATTAGCTTGGATCACTCTACGTCTTTTGAGATTATCTGCAGATTTGATGGATGCATCATTGTTGCTCTTGCTCTCTTTTTCATTTTCTGGAAGCTCTCCTAGTCCCATCAACTTTGCAACAACACTTGGAATCCTTCCCTTTTGAGGTGTCAGCGATCCATCTTCACAACTACTATTTTGCTTTCTGTGTTTGCTGTTCTTCTCCCGAGGGTAGCTAAGCGCCAAAAGCTTCATCTCGATATCCGCCTTTCCCATTTGTTTAGTATTTTCATAATTTTGATATGGAGCATCCTCCTCCACCTCCTCCTCTTTTTCTTCAAGGAGCTTGATTCGGGGTTTCCGCTGTTTTTTGGTTATGTACTCAGAAGAAGCTTGCTGAATGTCTACAAGCAAACGAAGAGACTGTTCCAATTCAATAGCACCTTCCATGAGATTTTCCCCGCATTGTATCGAATACCTTCCTTTGCGGAAACTGAGACCATTGCTACATGCTTTAATGATCTTATTCAGTTTTTGAGCCCCCTTTGAGATTTCTTTAATATGAACATGGATCATGGGAGGTTGTTGACTGCTTGAACAAGGTTGTTGAAGAATGCTTCTTTTTTCTGCTGTTCCATACTCCAAAGATCTCTTTCCTACTTCATGGATGAAACTAATGATTGAGGCATTCCCTGAAGGGTCCGCTCTTGTAGCCTTTCCAGCATTTTCGAGTGCAAATGCTAATGCTTTCGAAAGATCGATATTTTCCATGCTCCGGCTTTTTCCATAAGGAAGTATCTGTCTTGAAGCTTCGATGCCGCTTGTGAGTGATTTAGTTCCTCCATAGTTTAAATCTTGAAATGTTGTCTACAACCGAAAAATGGAAAAACATCTTAACAAGATATTGCGAAAGGACTCAGTTATGGATTCTACAATCTGCAAAGATGCTTCAAGGCTTACAGCTTTTGCTCTGGTTTCTTTGGATCCCTTAAACCCTCTGTTCGAATATGCAGAGTTATCTGCGAGCACAAAAACCAAAACTGACATATCTTGCAATTCACAGGCCATGATCGTTTTATATGTAAATATATAAGAAGATCTCCAAATTGTTCCACGTGATAGTGCATATAAATCACATTCTGAATCTTGAGTCAGTTTATGTATAGATTGAATAATTTGGCTTGTGGAGCATTCAGGTTTTTGTTGCTTCTTTTACATATAGACGTAACAAGGAAACAAGGTTCCAGAGTCGAGCTAGCTACAATCTTACCTGAGAGTGAAAGCTGTTCCTTCCTTACCCGAAGATCATCCAACAACTTCTGTGCAAAATCTGACCTTTTCATCATTCTCTTCTCTCCTACCGAACTCATTCTCAGTTTTTGGGATCTTCTTTAGTTCAGAGAGAAGAAGCGTCTTCCCATCTGCGTCTGGGCTTATTTCTAAAGACATGAATAATAATTTTTTGTTGGTTTGAGTTGTTGTCTTGACTCTGCATAATCTTTGGTTGAAATGGTTCTGTCAGTGTTTGGTGGGAAAATTCGAGTTAGTCATAGCAAAAAATCGTATAGACAACAATTTAGAAGTGCGTGATTTGGATGATTGACGTGAACGTTAGGCCTTTTTCGGCGTTGATGTGTGTTTTCATAACTTCGATTGCAAGTTAAGCAATGACCAAGACCTTCTTCCTTTGCGACTTAACTTTCAAGCCTCTCCTCACTCTGGTTTTCTTTTTCTTTTTTTTTTTTTGCGTCTGGTTGGTGCGCCTTTGAATCCTATTATATGAGTACTGACTATTAAACTTTCTTTAACTTTTGTGTCCCATAATCATTCTTTTCCATTGACCTAAATACGCTGGAACGATTCGGAAATATCTTGAAAATGTAAGGTATTTTTATCTCAAGTTTTATCCAAATGAATAGTGCATCTCAATTTGTTTCGACATTGGAATACCCAATCGGATTTCGGGTCGTTAGTTGAAAAATAAAACTATCCAAAAAAAAAATTAGGTTCAGTATTACAAAAAAAAAATTCGAAAAATCCAAAACAAAACTCAAAAAACTCGAAAAAACTTAAACAAACAAAATAAACAAAAAGCATAACATATATTTTTGTTTAAAGTTCAACTTTTAACTTCAAATTTCAAATCATTCATACATTTGCAACATACGCTTGATTTTCATCAACATTCAATTCAATCTCTTATGTATTATTTGCCATTACACTTTATTGAAAAAAATCCTAGGTGTCAGACTTTCATAGAAAAAATAGTGTTAATTTACGCTGATGTCAATTCTTTTAACATTGATGTCAGATCTTAGTTGGCAAGAGAAAACGGAAATATCCAAAAAAAACATAAGATGCAGAAGGCGATTCTTGGGAGATAGCTTCAATTTCTGGTGAGTCCAATCCTGTAAATCGGTTTGTTAAAATCAGTAGCTCGAAGAATTAAAAGTGTTTCTCACTCAAATTCGAGTAGATCTATCTTTCAAATGTCTGAAAACGGATACTTTTTAATTCTAGGTTTCATAGGCGATTTTGACGACATTAGCTTCTGTTCAGCATGAATCAGACGGGAGGTCGAGACCCATTTACTGGAAAGTCACAAACCAACGCTATCTCCTTCGTCAGGTTTGATTCAGTATTATTAATTTTGTTTTATAATCTCTCTTTTTCGACTACGCTATCTCCTAGGATTATTGAACCACAGGGACTGGTTTTCGACCACAGTCACAAACTTCATTTTGAATACCCAGTTTCTCTTTAATCCCAACCTTAATATTATTCCATTTCGAGGCACCGAAGGTAATCAAAGATATATCCAAATTGTCCCCTTGGCCAGACATTGAGCCATATTGTCGAATACATGACATGAGCTGCTCAGCTTGTTCAATCATAGCCTCACAAGTAAAAGGGCTATCGTCCGCAAACAAGAGATGATGTACAGAAGGACCATCATCGGAAAATTTAATGCTCGATATTCTACCATCCGGATCAGCCATCTCCAACAAGTGTATCACGGCTTCGGTACATAACACAAATGAAAAAGGAGACATATGATCACCATGTCGTATTCCACGTTGAGGATGAATAAGATCATGCCTGCATCTGTTAATTAAAATGGTATATGACACATATTCAGTAAATCCACCATCCAATCAATCCACGTTTTATGAAATCCCATTTCATGAAGGAAAGAGCTTTTAAAGCCCCATTCCACACGATCATGCCTTGGGCATATTTGTTTTCAAAGCCAAGTGAGAGCTAAAAAATTATGGGTGTGTTCGGAGACCATGCACTAACTAATACGCTATGAGTATATCATCTGATATCAACCTCTCTTAAACAAAAGCCGATTGAGTTGGTGAGACTATTTGTGGTAGAAAAGGTTTTAGCGGATTCATCATAATCTCCAAAACAATTTTAAACAATACATTGCAAAGGTTGATCGACCTAAGCTCAGTCATCTTCGAGGGATTGTCCCTTTTAGGGATAAGTCATATTTCAGTGAAGTTCCATTCAAGAGGTAAGCATTTCGAAGCAAACAAGCCATGCACCTTCTGCGTCACTTTTTCTCCCACCACATCCTAATACCGCTGATAAAAGTAAGCAGTCATGCCATCCTGTCCAGGTGCACTCGAGATTTTGATTGAGAACACAACCTCTACAACTTCTTTCGTTGTGGAATTACGAACTAAAGACATGTTCATATGTCTCTCAATACTCTCAGGATTAGAAGAGGAGAATAAAGACTAAACGTACGTCAATATTGCCACTTCTCCTTTGTCTGTTTCGGTTGTTCTCGACCATCATCATCTATTAGTAAATGTAGTGTATTTCAGATTTAACTACTACGAAACGAAGCATGATAAAACTTAGAATTCTTATCCCCATCTGGAAGCCACCTCTCACGACTCTTTTGCTTCCAGAATACTTCCTTACGTTTGATCTCTTTTGTAATTTCCTTCTTGAGATAAGACATATGAATAACGCACGGAGATAAAGAATTCTCCTCTATACCCAGATATGCTCGTAATGTTGTCAACCTCTGCTTTAAATTCATTGAGTCACTTCGCCTCCAAGCATTGATCGTTTCCTACACATAGCTCTTTTTCCATAATCAGAATGCTTGGAACTGAGCTATTCACAAGCCATTCACGAGCAATAACCTCATTCAACATAGATTCTCAGCCCATCGCTTGTCAAACCTGAAATGACCCGTCTTCTCAACCCGCTCTGAGAGTAGCCAAACCACCACAACCCAATGATCAGATTCATACTTTTGTAGGAAAGCTTGATTCACTTTAGGGACAATGTTGAACCAGTTAATATTCCCGAAGGAAAGTTCCAAGTGACATTGGATCCACATGTCATTCCTCTTCCCTCCCCAGGTGAACTCATTTCCTTTCCAGCCAACTCAATCATTCAACACGTCAAAATCATCTCTCTATAGGGCTGAAACGTGGAAGCTTATCTCTATGGTCCACATAACTTCTCCGCATTACCCAAAATACCATTAAAGTCACACACCATTCCCCAACTCTCATCACGGCGGTTCTCTCCCACACTGTTTTTTAGAGCTTGCCACTGGGTGCCCATATATAAAAGTAATAAAGAAAACCAGTGCACCATGCATCATCTTTGTATCGATCAAGTTTTTGTCAGCCTCTAATACCTGAATTGTAAAGCTATTCAACTAAAATAGAATCAGACCTTTGCTAAGCCCATATGGCTCCACCCTAAAAACCCTCTAATCTTTTTGTACATTATTAATTTTATTCTTCGAATTCTTAGACTCCATTAGAAACATGATATCCGGAGAACGCACCCGGCACAACTCTTTGAATCGTTGAACTGTCTTATGATTTTTAATCTCTTGACAATTCCAGCTCAGAATGCTCATTAATGGGAGTAGCGGGTTCCTCACCGGGAACCACGGTTTGGTATATGCGCTTTATGTTTTTTTGGGTTTTTAATATCACCTTTACTCGCTTTCCGTTTGGATTTACCACTATCAACTTCCTCTGTCTCCTGTAGAGGGTGTACAAGATTTATGTCAGTTGTCTGTGATCGGAAGCCTCTCTGTTTACGGTTCCAGAAAAAACCACCACGACCTTCAGAGTTAAAAGATGATGAATATATGCCTATTGGACCCGTAGAATCAACCTGACTCACACTATATGCCAAATTATCCATCGTTTGTGCATGCGGTATAATAGTTTCTTCTTCTCCATTGGCCGTGACCCCCATTAACTGCCCCCTTTATGTTTTCATCCATATCAATACCGCTTCGGGACCGATCAAAACTAGTAGTAGGTTTGAAGTTAGTCTGCATAACCTCTAAAACTGCTCATCTCCCGACACACCCTCCACTTGTGTGGCAAAGATGATTGGTTCATTCGGGGTGTCACTAGCCATAGTAACATCTCTGCTGTTAGCAAATTCGATAATCTGAAAAGTTGTCTCCTCCACAAGTTGAAAGTTTTTTTCTGGCCCTCGAAATTCATTTCCAGGTCTCTCACTTGTTTTTGAATCCGCAGTTCGCGATTTAGGTATGTCCTTTACCATTAAGTATTGTTGGCATGAGTAACACTATTTCTTAACATCCCTAAAAGTTGAAGAATATATTCTTAAAGATACCGCAGGTAAATGGCACGATCTTAGTGCTCCGCACAGGTATCATTACATCAAATAGAACTCACGCTCGTATAAACCCCTGACTGTGAGATTGCTATGGGTCATAATCAACCTCTATGACTTCACCAATGATGCGACCGGAGATTTATGGCCAATTCAGTGTAGTAGTTAACCAGAATGTTACGAATGTGGATCCATACCGGCAAAAACTCGAGAAATCCTCTTTTGAATGGATCCACCCACTTTGCTATTACCAATTACCAATCATTGAGATTGTAAGAGTGCACAACTTTCTCTAAAAGTTCGTTTAAATCCTCTTCATACTTGAATATGAATTGAAAACGGTCCTTTATGAGAGCAACACATCGTATTATGTTATGCATTCCCCATTATGTCGTCATGTCTTGGACAAGGCTAAACATCTTTTTGCAATTCGTGTTGAGTAGTCGACCATGATATTACGCTCTATATACTTGAACTCCAGAAGATTAGTCATAATCACCGGCTCATCATCCTCGTCAACAGTCGTCATCTCTCCCATGATGTTGTCCAATCCCGTACCCATCTGGATAAAAAAGAGAGCGAAGTTACGTACGTAAAAAAAAAAAACCAAAATAGAAAATAGGATTCTTGAGTACCGTCAAAGAAAAGGACAAACAAATGAACACACACTTAAGAAAAAAGATCCTAGAGGATCTTCCTAAATATTCACCGAATATCATAGAAATAGGTTTTGATCCGAGCTTTGCTGGGTGTGTGTTTCCAAAAAAAAAAAAACATATATATATATATATATATATATATATATATATAAAAGTACAATTCTCTTNATATATATATATATAATAGTACAATTCTCTTTCTTCTTATACTATTTACACCAGCACATTATCTTCTAAGATTGTCCACATCAGCATAAAATTTTTAGGTGGACCCCACATTCCAATATTCCTAGATTTTGCAAAGATAAAGTCAGTTCTGGTTAGCATCAAAACCTAGAATAAATAAAAATTCTCTTTCTTCTTATGCTATCCACACCAGCAGAGTATCTTCTAAGGTTGTCCACATCAGCATAAAAAAATTTAGGTGGACCCCACATTCTAATATTCTTAGATTTTGCAAAGATAAAGTCAGTTCTGGTCCGCATCAAAACCTAGAATAAATAAAAATTCCTAAAATTATGCTCAAGAAAACAATAACACTTTCACGAACTATGTATTATGATTTCAAGAAACTAATAACACTAGAGCAGGAGTGACTTGATCTTTACAAAATCTAGGAATATTGGGACTGTGGGGGTCCACTTAAAAAATTTATATGATGATGTGGACGACCTCACAAGATAGTGTGTTAATGTGGATAGTCTAGGAAGAAATAAAATTGGGCTATTATATATATATATATATTAATCTGAGGAAGATCCTAGAAAAAAAAACAAAACTATCTTGTTAAAGTAGAGAAAGTTCGCGCGTTGCGCGAAATGATTTGTTTGAAGACTACATAAAATTAAAATATACAAAACAACTAGTTATAAAAAATATAATTATTATGTATTAAATGGTTTATAGATTGGAAGGAATAAAAAAATTTCAAACTATTTGAATAAATGTTTAAGATGAAACATGTGGTTACTAAACTAAGATTTATCTTTGTTAAAGTTTCAAAAAAAAAATCATAATAATCATGCCTTATTGTGGATGATATTTAACGACTTTGATATCTTCACATATTATTTTATTTAATCTCTTCAATTTTTGAGAAACAATTTAACATAAAAACATATTATTGAGTTAATTAAATATTTATGAATTATATAGTATATCATCATAATGTTTTTATATTCAAGAAAACATTTTTGTATCATACATATATTTTATATTCTTCATAAATATATTTCTGTATTATATCATTAGTTTATAACTTTATATTCTAATCACATCGTATATCATTAAAGCTATCCTTTTAATTTTCTACAGTTTCAGTTCTCTCATTTGATAAAAATATATATTTATTACTTCCAACATATATTTTTAGTTATGTTTCCTCATCCACATTAATCACATCATTCTATTTAACTGTTATTTTTTTAAATGCATATTTTTATAATATAATAGTTTAGATTTTTTTTCAAAGAAAATGTTGAGAGTGGCGAGCCATATTTTGTTGTTTTATACGGCGACACATTTTTCTTGGGAAGATATGCTTGAAAATTTATCAAAATAGAAAAAAAAAAAATTCTAACACAAGCAATTCTTTTTTTTTTGCTTTGGTTATGCAGATTTGTTAGAGTCGAAAAACTTAATATACAACTATTATTTTTATTGTTGCTTTCTAATATTAGTTTATTTGTCTGTTATTTATTTTTTATGAGAGAAACTCAAATTTAAGTTTTTGGTTTTATGTGAGAAAAAGTATTGATGTTGACACAAAAAAAAAGAAAAGAAAAAAAAGTGTTGTTTAATAAAAACACAAGTTTGTTTTCAAATAACTAAGAGAAACTAATTATTAAGATTTAGTAGTCAAAAATTATTTTTAGCATTAATTAAAAGGGACTCATGGTAGCTTCTTCTATGACGATGGATCTTGGGAATGATTCGGGGGATCCCGGACCGTGACAATGAAACACTGATATCGAGTTTATGACCCTTTAGTGAAGCAAAATCACTCAGGAGCTCCCAGTTCCCATTCAACATTCATTCATAGTCTATGTTCTCCCCTTGCCATCCTCACTGCTTTTCGGACTGCTTTTACTGTTGCTTCATATGCTTCCTGCTTCTGACTACTTGCCTTTCCCTCGGAAATCAACTCCATATCAATTAATTTGACTCACACCTCTTTTGCTTTTTAGAATCCTTCTCTGTGCGAGTTAGGACTAAGTCCTTTTTTCTATGACTTCTCATTCTCAACGAAAACCATAAGACCAAGAATGAAAAGAAGGTCTAGCACGTGTATCCATTTTTAAATATAGAGACTCTCCAGGCCCGGTAAGCTGTCAAAAAAGAAAAAAATTCAGAGCTTGCTGGAAAAGTGTAACCTAACCCTTCTATATTATATAAGATTCTTAGTGAATTGGGATTTCGAATCCTTTTGGTTTAAATCGTACATGTGGATAAAGTAAAATATCTTATACAGTAGAACCTCTATAAATTAATACTCTATAAATTAATAATCACCAT
>OVAP01007232.1:0-10967 GCA_900406295.1 Aurinia saxatilis
CGTCTCCTCTATCAAGGCTTTCCAGCGCAAGGCAGTCACAGCACCATCAACGACCGGCGGTCCCAACTATCCAGAATGCACCATCTTTTTCTCCGAAAGGGATGCCAAAGGAATTGATCAGCCTCACAACGNCCTCACAACGACCCTCTGGTCATCAAGCTAGTGGTGAACGATTTCGACATGTCTAGAGTCCTGATCGATACATGTTTAGAGTCCTGATCGATAATGATGAAAGTCGATCCCTCCGACATCATCATTGCCCCAAGACCGATCACGGATTTCTCAGGGGAAACCACCATGACCATAGGCATGATAAACCTAGCAGTCCAGGCTGGTGGAGTGACCAAGATCGTCAGGTTCTCGGTAGCAGACCATTCAGCTATCTACAATGCTATCCTGGGAACCCCATGGCTAAGTTCGATGCGGGCTGTCCCCTCTACATACCACCTGTGCGTAAAATTCCCTACTCCATCAATTGTCAAGACCTTGTGGGGGAGCCTGAAAGAGTCCCGCTTCTGCCTTCTAACGGAACATAAGCTTCGTAAGCCAACATGAAGCAATGAGGATGAAAGACAGCCCAAAAAGCCAAGGACAGACGAACAGTCCATTTCACCCAGCACGTCCGAAACTCAAAGCACCGATATTCAACATCGGTCCCACGCTTAATCTAACCTAAGCAACGGAACTGAACTACGAGCCGACTTGATCCCCTTCCTGGGTACGTAGGCAAATCGTCCCCACGACGAGTGCAGTTGGCCCCTCCTCTAAAAAAGGGGGGAGTGGGGTAGTATACTCATATACTCCCACTCAATTTTCGTGACTTACGGAAACTTTCATTAGCACATTCCCAATGGGACACATCAACCATTTTCCAGGTAACACACCACCTTCATTCTAGTGAATACTTTGCAATGACTAGACTTAGGATCGGAACCCTCTGCCTTACTTTCATTCTTATTTGAATATTTGGGTCCCTCCATCGTTTTCCCAAAAAATCACCCATGTCTTACAAGGCATGCCGTTACGATCACGTGGTTTGGAGTCCTTCTGCCAACCTATTCCCGACGGGGAGAAGTGATGCTTCAGGACTGATTTATGGTGATTAAGCTGCGTCGACATGGTCCCACACGGGAACTCTTAAAACACAGATCATCCAGACATTCCTCCAAGCGAGCTATGTCCTGGTCTAGCCCACAGACCACCTAGCCTTCTTCATGAGCTAGCTTCATGGCTGCCATGGCCCGTAAGACCATCCATGCTCCATTGCCCACGAGCCACGTCCTGGCCACGACCCACGGACAAGCCCTTCCATGCCTGTCCGCGAGCTATGTCCGGGCCATGGCCCACGGACAAACTCTCCATAGCCCACGCCAACCAAGGATGAATGAGCCCCGCGAGTTACGCCCGGCCAGGACCTACGAGCAAAGAAGCCCGCGCGAGCCATTGGGCTTCGTCCCGGCGAGCTTCAGCTGGGTGGGAACCATTGGCAGCGAAGCCCGCAAACGATCGAGACAGCTCTTCCCCACGAGCTTCACCAGGCATGGACCCACGCAGGACGAACCCCGCGCGAGCCATGGGGTCTTTGTCCCGGCGGGCTTCGATCAGCTGGGACCCGCCGGCAGAGAAGCCCGCACACGATCATGTCCTCTCTTCCCCGCGAGCTTCACCATCCCGGGACCCACGGTCGGATCTTACACACCTAGTGCTCTCTCCATCCTCGCGAGCTACGTCGGGGCCATGGCCCACGGACGAGCTCTCCATAACCCGCGAGCTATGTCACTCTCCTCGAGTATCCGCGGGCTAAGTCACGGCCCGCAAGATCAGTCATATTTCACTCCGCGAGCTGGCTCAGTTCGTTTAGCAACGTCGCGTCCCGTGGAGCCAACTGCATGACTTAGTTCCGTTGGGAACTAAAGGACCCACGATGAACATTTCACTATCGTGACCACACTCTTTTTCCCTTGGTAAGGTTTTTCCCAGGTGGTTTTCTTTGCCAAGGTTTTTAATGAGGTGATCATCAGAACACATACGACTTACGAGATTATCTCAACAATCTTGTGGGCCCAGAAACACTTAGAACTAGCCAAATACCCCAGCTCGGTTCCATGGGCCCATTTCCATCTTCCGTCGAAACAAAGCCATAAGGTTTGTTCCGAGCGCCGTCAAGCGAGAAGGTTTGAGAATAAAATCGTCGGAGTATCGAAGGAGAAAGAAAACTATCCCGAAGACTGCTGGAAGAATGGAAGCAAATCGTCAGGAAATGGAAGGTTGCCCACGAAAGAGTTTGGGCCCCAAGGCGGTTTAGTTACAGTATATATAGGATCTAAGGTCGAATAGCTTAGGTCTTAACAGCTTGTATTCGAGAATTCTCTTTGCTATCAATAAAGCGACCCTACTTCTCTTGCTTTGTTCTTTGTCTTTCTCTTTACTTTCTGAGCGGTTCGTACTAAGAGAGTCGACGATCCCTTAAAAGATCCGTTAGACAAGTTTTTGGTTGTGTGTGAATTCCTGCCCACACACTAACCCATTTACTATCTGAAATAACATAAATTATACCGGCCTCTAGAAGTTTCGTTATCTCCTTCCTAACAACATCTTTTAGATACGGGTTTAACCGTCTCTGATGTTCTACAGAAGTCATCGACTCATCTTCTAGATGGATTCTATGCATGCAAAGGTCAGGTGAAATGCCAGTGATGTCATCTAGTGAATAGCCTAAGGCTCTACGGTACTTCCTAAGCTCACAAAGGAGCAAAGTAGTCTCTGCAACATTCAAATCAGCATTGATGATGACAGGGAAAGTGTTTTTAGGACCGAGATACGTATACCTTAGCCCAGCTGGTAAAACCTTGAGCTCAACCTTAGGAGCTTTAAGCTCGCACCAAGGGTTCTCATAAGATTTTACGCTGTGGGAAACTGATGTTGATGCACTGTGATCAAGGCTAAGATAAGCTATCATCCGCTCCATGAATTTGCTGGAGTCCAACATCCTTGCATAACCTGCAATATCCACATCATTAAAACCAAATTTTCCTTCCGCTCGTCAAAGAAATCTCCAGCGGATCGTCAAACAACATCTCATCAGTAATCTCTGCACCGTTTTCCAATGAGTCGTCAATAGAAAATGTTTGTCCATCAAGCATCGGCTGTTTCAGCAGCTAATCCATTTGAAACTGCATCATGATATCTCCGATATGGAGGTTTATAAGCCCGCGCCTGACATCTATGATGGCACCTGCAGTACACAAGAAAGGTCTTCCAAGTATGAGAGGGTCCTTGGCTTACTCTTCTAGTTCCAACAAAACAAAGTCAGCTGGCACATAAGCTCCTCCTATCTTGACAATAATGTCTTCCAGAATTCTCACAGGATACTTGACCGAACGATCAGCAAACACCAATGAAATCTTTGTTGGTTTGAAGTTTGTCAAGCCCATCTTCCTCGCCATCGAGTATGGCATCAGGTTGACACTAGAACCTAAATCACATAAAGAAGCAGCGAAGTTAAATGAATTAATTTTGACAGAGAGAACGAATCGACCTAGGTCTCCAAGTTTTTTTCAGCATCTTGCTTAGAGGTATGGCACTGCATTCCTCTGTGAGAATCATACATTCCTCTTCGTTTGCGACTTTAGATGTTGCCAAGTTCTTCAGAGTGAGCTGCATGGATGGCATGAGCTCTATGATCGTCTTCAGTTGGCATTTGACTTCGATGCCATCGATGATTTCCCTGTATTTGGCCTCTTCCTTCGCCTTCTTTGCAGCTTTCTTTGACAGCTTTGGCTTGGTGGGATATGGCACCTTTGGTATGTATACGCACTCGACAGGTGTAGACTTTGGTGCATTATGCGCAGCTGTGTCGCCTTTCCTGCATCATTCAATATACCCATGTCAATAGTTTCGTCAACATCATCAGAAACAACTACCTATTTTGGTGCAAAGGGTTCTTTCTCGCGAGAGTCCACCAATCTGCCACTCCGTAGGGTGATGGCATTGACATTTGCACTCCTCGGGTTTTCGTCAGTACGTCCAGGGAATGCCCCTTGAGGTCTCTTCACTACTTCGGCTGTTTGGGCCACCTGAGTGTCCAGTTTTTTTACATGGTTCGCCAAGGCTTCAAACTTGGTGTTTAGACTGTTGTACATGCCATCAATTTTGGCATTCTGGTTCTCCAATTTGATATTGATCTCCACCGTGGACTCTGTTGGTTATCAAGAATCATCTGCATCATCGTCTTCAACTCATCTTGGGAGTTGTTTGTTGGGGCTTGGTAAGGAGGTGCAGAAGGCATGGGGGCCTGGTAATTGTTGAATGGCTGCTTTTGGTCTCCCTGGCCTTGGAAGGCCGGATTTCCCTGAAAAGGAACAAAAGCATTGTTAGAACCAGCAACATTTTTGGGCGGGTGTACCTGATCTTGTGGGTTTTCGACGTTTGTGCTTTGGTAGGAGAGATTAGGGTGCTTGTAGTTGGGGTTGTATCCCTGTTTGTACCCATGGCCAGTGACATAGTTGCACTCCTCTTCATTATCATTTTCTCCCATCACGTTCTCCTCAGAAGGTACAAGACCACCTTCTCTATCGCAGGAGTTTACGCCGCGCTGGTTTGCTTTCACAAGTAAGCTGATTTGCTCGGTTAGCTCTGCTATCCGTTGTGCCTCCACCGAAGCAACCTTCTTGCCTTTGTCATATTCTGGGCTCCTCTCTAAAGAACTCTCAGCCATGTTCTCGATCAATTCCAAACCATATGCAATACAACGAGTCATGAAATTTCCGTTACTAGCAGAGTTCAATTGACCTTTAAATTCCCAAGATAAACCATCATAAAAAAACAGTAAGCAGTTGTGTCTCGCTAAAACCGTGATGGGGCAGTCTCGGCCGTAGGAACAGAACCTCTCCCACGCCTTACTAAAAGACTCTCCTGAGTGCTGAGAATAATTGGAAATCTTGGCCTTCAAAGCTACAGTCTTGGCTTTGGTGTAGTACTTGTCGATGAAAGAATTGCGGGCTGCTTCCCAACCAACTAGACTGCCTAGTGGGAGTGACTTGAGCCATGAAAGAGCCTTTCCAGACAGTGACAACTCGAAGAGTTTGCAGCGGACATAATCTGGTGGTACACCATTGGCCTTAGTGAGGTTTGTGATTTGCTCGATAAGCTCAATGTGCTCCATGGGATTCTCATTTGAAAGACCCCAAAATGGCTTCTGTTCTGCTAGCTGAATGAGCTGGCCCTTGATGTCATAGTCCTGCCTCGCCATTGGTGGGGGAACAATTGCTGAGCGGTTCCTGTAGAATGTATGCGGCTTGTCAGCGCCGCTAAGAGTTGGATGTGGACGGTGGCGGGCCTGCTCCTGGAGAACCTCCACTTGCAAAAGCATTGCCGTCAGTTGCTCTTGAAGAGATGCAGCGTCGAGATTGTCAGCCATTGTGACAGAATTCGACCAGTTTCTTCTGTTGACACTTTCTGTTCTCGCAAACTAGTCATTGGACAGGACAGGATTACAAGGTCAGCTGTTGAATGTCGGCTTCTGGTCATGCACCTAGAACAACGAGGAAACAAAAACAAGAAAAAGTTAGTAAATGATTTAGACTTAATATAAATTTTTCAGTAACAGGTAAAATGGTGGGACTCGGCAACGGCGCCACTTAATAAGTTGTCTATTTTACTTAATAAGACCTTGACAACTACAATGCATCAAAGTAGTAATGAAGGATCGAATCCACAAATCCCAGAAATTACATTGTAACCTATCAAATTATATAATCAAGCTAAACCTAATATTCGAAGGGTTTTTGTATAGGTTTCTAATTTTTCAGTGGGTTTTAAATTCAATAATAATAAAAAAAAACTAGATCTAGGAATGATCAATGGATAGTCTAAAACTAAACTTGATGTTTATTCAGGTTCTAATTTTACTCAATTCAAACTCAAATATAATTATAGATTGGTCCACTTTTGTGGTACCAATCACTTCTCTTAACTACTTAAATGCCTAAACTTTCATTTGGATTAAAACTAGCTAGAGAGCTTTACTAGAGCAGATTTGATTTGTTCACAACTTGCCTTAGCATCAACTTTCGTTGGCTAAGGTTTCAGGATTCCTACTACACTTTCGTTTAATAGGGAGTCTTATGAACAGAAACTAGGTGATCAATTCTAGTTTAGGCTTCAAGGTTTTATTAGGAGGGAATTCTCTACACATCTACCTATTTACATCCAGTTATTAACTTAGCAATCCATGAACTCCCTAGGTCTAACAGCCTAACTACTCACTCGTGACAAAACTAACAAGAAAACAATATGTAATGAAGAACATAAGCAAGAACATAAAAATACTGAATAATACTTTATTAATGATAAAAATATGAAAATGTAAAGCACCAAGGGTTCAAGAACACTTCTCAACAGTAGGGAATGCAAGGAATGAATGGAAAATGACAGCCTTCAAGGAGATCTCCAAGAGAAACTAAAAAAATCTCAAGAACAAAATGAAGAACAATGGAACCAACTGTTTAGATCTAAAAAGAGAGAATAAAAATCAGCTTAAACTGTTGTGGAGGCTCAGAAATGACTTTATATTGAAGGGTTTTCATGCAGCATCCACCAAAATAAGGTAAGTTCTTGTCAATCTGATGATTGACAAGTTTCCAAAAAATGGCACTCGAATGAGCACGGATCGATCCATAAGTGGATTGATCGATCCAAAGGTTGATCGATCGATCCGAATGTAGTAACTTTGTTCCGTCTCGTGCAGGTCTATCTGCAAATGTCCCGCAAACTATCTTGGGTAATCATGCATCGATCGATCCATACTAAAATCATTTTTTCTCCACAATCTTTCTCATAACTTCATCTTGAAGCTCAAATCCATACCCCCAACGTGTTTGTACCTATTAAGACTCTAAAATGACACTAAAAGACTCGAAAACCAGTTGAAAACAAAGGTTAGAAAGAGTTAAAAACGTAATATATCACATGACAGTCAACTTGGTCACTGATTTTTCACATCTAGAATCGTTGGCGAATTTGACTTTCTTTCTTGGGATTTATGTAGTAGTGTGGCTTTTTCTTATCCTTGGTGCATACTTATCTCATATTAGCTCCTTCAGACTTCCCAAGTGGTGATAGGTGGCTCCTTGTCGAACATGCAGTTATCTGGTTTTTGCTTCCACCACTTAAAAGCAGTAGTGGCCCTGAAACCAAGCGGGCCAAGCCCATGAGTGCGGCCGACAATATTAAGAACTATTTTCAGCCAAATTTTACAGAAAGTTCCTTTGGTCTAGCGGTATGGTGCTGTTGTTGTGTTCCTCTATGTCTCGAGTTTGAAACGCCTTGGCACCAATATTCGTCTTTTTCTCGTTTTTTATCTTTTTTTCCGTTTGTTTTCCCCTTTTTCTGCCAGTGTAGATAAGGAAAACATTTATGATGGAGAAAAAAGAGAAAATGACGCGTTCTAAAAGAGAAAACTTTGATTATACAATTTATTAAAAAAAATTTAGATAGAAAAAAGGAATTGACTTTAAAAAAATCCTAAACGCGTTCTTCTTCTATCTTTGATTCATAAACTACAAAAAGTCTCTTTTAGGACTTTGCCTTCAACCACACCAGATCATACTCTTTCTCCTCCTTATCACTTGTGAGTTGTTTAATTCAAAAAGCCTTTGAGTCATTTGGTCAGTTTAGATTAGTGTTTTTGTGTTTGTGTTTTTCAATTCAATTTTTCTCTTTGATAAGTTCATGATGTACTTAGTTTATGGTATTGAGTATACTTAGTTTTGGTTAATCAAACTTTGTATCTTAGAGGGTGTTATTGGTTTGTGTATTTGAACGGATTTGTATATCCAAACCAAATCTAGTGTTATTGGATTAGGGATTTCATTTTTTTTATTTGTAAATACTAAATGAAATCAATTAAAATTCGGTGTTATTCATTCTATGATTTCAAAATCCAAATCCAAATCAAGTGTTATTGGTTTGTGTATTTGAAGGGATTTGAAAATCCTTCAAAATCTGTTTAGGATTTAGAAATCATAGAAAATATTATGATTTCAAGTAGTATTTGTAAATCCATTCTGAAATACCAAGGTTTTTCCACGGATTTGAGTCTTTGTATTTTTTACTTTGAAATCCATCTAAATCCATTATAAACAAAATCCGTAGAGAATTCTTTAGTATTGAATAACACTTGATTTGGATTTGGATTTTAAAATCATAAAATGAATAACACCGGATTTTGATTGATTTTATTTAGTATTTACAAATCACAAAATGGTCTACGTTCGTTCGCACCAGATCCAGGCAGACTCCCCGACTCTAGTATAACACATACTGGCTGATTCGACCCGTGAGATTTATCTGGCGGAGAAAGTTCCCTACAACTTCCCTCACAAGGTTGCTACACCGGTGATAAGGGTGATATTTTACCACTTTTTACCATATCTTTCAATTAAATTTTATGACAAAACTAAAGGATTTCAAGATAAAAGTGATGGTTTTCACTATTTTATGTTTTCAAAGTATTTTTGTGGAAATAAGGCATTTTAGATCATAAATGGACATTATTCTCTAAGTTCAGCAATTCAGCACCAGATGTTCTGGACCAGCTGAATCTGTTGTGCATTTTGGATTGAAGTGAGAATTGAAGAAAATCAAGCCACGTGAGTCAGCTCTCACATGGGCTTGGAATCAAGTTATTCGTCCCAACGACCAAGAAATTATTCCCTTAATACTGAAGACTGGTGAAGATGCTCAGTTCCACGCTCCAAACGTTTGGCCTTAGATGAAGACCTTCCCCCCAACATAGATTGCTCTGATATTTTTACGCAAGATAGATGAAGAAGTCATATTTTCAATGCAAGCGGAATGAAGCAATTCCAACGGTTAGATATTGAGTTATTCTAATTCTACGGAAGACAGATTGTGCAGTCTCAATTTGAAGCAGTCGAAGAACGCGAAGGAAGAACGTTCGATCGATTTCCATGTTGGATCAATCGATCAAGGCCCAAAAAGTCTCTTGAAGCACAAAAATTTAAGCCCATGATTGAGTCAAGGCCCAAGGATCCATTAGAAGCTTCCAGTCGTGTCAGAAGATATTCAATGGTTACCAAAATATATTTTTGGATAACCATCGATCGAATATCCTTTTTATTCGATTGAATGAAGAAGATAATATCAAATATTGTGAATTTCTTCAGCTGATCCTCTCTTATCTCTTTACTGAAGCCCTTGGTCATGACTCACTCTATATGTAAAGAGACTTCTCATCTCAGAGAAGGGTGTGCCTTTCTTTACACCAAAACTCTTAGAGAGAGCATTTTGCTTTCATTTCTCTTTAAATTTATTTTGTAATTTCGTCTTGTTGTTGTAAGGGAGAAGATTCATCCTCCTTGTCTACCGATTTGGAGAAGTTTCTTAAATCCTTTTCTATTAATTTATGATGTCAAATTCTATGGTTCTTTCTATGGTTTTTGCTATTATTCTTGAGTAGATCTTTTGTTAGGAATAGGAGTTTCCAATAGGATTTTCATGGCTTGACAGATAGGTAGGATTTATATTTATTACATGATTGCTTATATTTGACACCCTAGGTAATTTGTTATATATTGATCGCTTCATTTTGACAATATGATGAGATTGATAAGAACTAGTATTAAATGATAGGTAAACAACTTATGCGGCTTGCTTTCCTAGTTTACACTTTGTGACTATTGTGTGAATTACGATATTAGAAATGTTAAATCACTACTATGAAAATAGGAAGATTAATTTACGACTGGCTTGAATACTTAACCAGATTTATCTGCCTAGAATCCTGAATAGTTTAATCCATGGAACCTAGAAGAATTTCTCTGAAACCCGACAATTGCAACAATTATTTATCTTTTATCTTTTATTTCATTTCACATTTTTACAAAAACCATTTACAATCGATCAATTGACTACACTCACTCGATAGATCAAAAACCATAAACTATCTTTTGTTGCTTAGCTCAAGTCGAATCGATTTTTTGCTACTGTGTACACTTTGCCTCCATGTGGATTCGATCCCTAAGTACTGCGAGAGCCTGTGCGCTTACAGAAATATTTTGGGTGAAAACTAAATCCCCATCAACCGGTAGAGAGCAACTTCCACAACCTCTACTGAGTATAAGGGCCGACTACTATCTCAAGTGCCGATAGGCACTTGAAAAACTTTTATACCCTCTAGGGTGAAGATCTAAAGATCTGTTTACGGATGAATGATGGCGATTAGTTTTCGCCCAAAAATATTTACTGCAAGCACACAGGTCTGGCACTAGTACTTAGGGATCGTATCCACAGACAGCAGAGTTACACAGTAGCACGTGCAACCTCACTCGAGCTAAGCAGCAAAATGAAATGGGTTTTGGTAACGATCGATCGGTCGTATGAACTGATCGATTGTTTGAAACACCTTTCGGTCGATTACAGATTATGTGGTCGATCAATCAATGCCTGAAATGACTAAAACAAAATAAATGTGAGAAAATTCAATATTAAAAAGCTTTAGAAAGTCAGGTAATGCATCAGAGGATCACGGTTTGAATTATTCATGGTAGTAGCTTTGTAATTCCTAGTTTTGGCTATATAGTTGAAATCACTAATAACTAACTATGGCCATTGTAATTCCTCGTACTCCTTCAAACGTTTTCCACCTTTCTTCATTTTGATCTCTGATTTCCCTGGCCTTTTTGCTACAAGTATGGATCATAAAGCTTCTACATTTTTTTTTTTTGAATAAAGCTTTCACCATAAAGAGCAAGGCACAAATTTTACCTTGATTTTGATGAAATGTTACCAGGAAAATCAGCCTTGAAACCTTCTCTTTGAATCTCCATGCATGTATTAAGAGCGTAGCATGCTTTTTTGCCAGTCTTCAGGAGTGATTGAAAAATTGTGTTGGCCTCATCTCTCCGGCCATTTTACACATACTACATATAAGACAAGAAAGAAAA
>OVAP01007234.1:0-10966 GCA_900406295.1 Aurinia saxatilis
TAATAATACAGATAAATGGCAATTATCCTAAATCTACGCTGCATCAGTAATATGACATATGCTTGCAGAAATTTTATTTTTCATACATATATAATAAGAATTTTTACCAGATGTAACATTTAAGTAGATAGCAAAAGCATACTTCATTAATAAACTTTTTGTTGTTGTAATCTTAGATAACATTTTCACAAAAATATATGAAATGGGTAATTATGGTGTTTTGTAGAATGCAGAAATGATGATGTTTTAGTCAAATATCTATCCAAATATAGAAATGCTTTAAATTCTCACCGTGGTCACATTCGATTAAAAATATATAACAGTGATGTTATTATTTAACCAAATTCTGTAAACTATATATATATATATATATATCAAATCATATCTAGATTAATTTGTTAACCAAATTCTATAAAAATACATAAGACTAAATTGATTTTATCTTTCCAAATTGCGAACATTGCATAAGACCAAAGTTATAGCTTTAGGTATACTTTCCAAAGAGTTTGTGGATTTGAAAATCTGCAATTGTGGATGTCAATTTTGTGTGATAGAGATTAAACCAATACATGCTGCATAAATTGTTTTGCTGATATATCATTTATTTAATGAATAAAAAACCAAAATTTTGCAAAAAATTGTTGAAGATGATGACATATGAGATTGTTTTGGGCTATTGTGGAACCATTTTCTAGAATGGAGAAATGAAATTGTTAAAGTCATATATCTATCAATTATTTATTTTTATTTTATTTGTCAACAGTCAAATACTTATCAAATCATAAGAGGACAATCATAAAATCTTATTAATGTGCTACCAAATTCAATAAAAAGACACAAGGCTAAATCTATCCAATTCAGTAGTAACTGATATAAAACAGAATCTCGAGCCTAGACCAGGAGAAAATAACTTCATTATTGAAGAGAGTACAAAGGTCAAGGCCCAATTCAAAGCTACAACATAATGTGCAAGTGAGGGTTGAAACATGTATATAAGCCCACAAAATGATAAACAATAAGCCTAACATAATGTGCTACCGATAGTTTGCAACAAAAGTTGAGAATGAAGGGCTACGTGTCAATCAAAAGAGGTGCATGTGATCCATCTTCTCAAACCCTCTTTTTACAAACATCGCCACCGTTAAAACTCTCTTCTTCCTTCTTCTTCTTTGCCGAAAATGCCTTTAACCATCTTCATAAAACCTTAGCTAACTATATCAGATCACTCATTAGGGATTTTATACAACTTGACAAAATCACTAACTCTGCATCATTTGTTTCAATTATAACTAGAACACAACTGGTAAAGAATTACACACAACGGATTAAAAAATCAAGTAAAGATGGAAAAAAATATAGATCTGGTATACAACTTTCTCAAATCTATTCAAAAGTTTAATAAGAACAGAAAGACGAAACAAAAACTGAATATATTGGATTTTAGACATGAGCTTAGCCGGAAAGTAGAAACGACAAGAGCGGCAAGAGCAAAAGAGACCAAATGTAACACTCCGATTTCCCACGTACAGAACACATGAGATTGAGGGTTAAGATAATAAGCTAAACCGAGTCTAGCTTGAGGTCACAACAAATGGACATCATTACCTCGGCGCCAAGTACACATGTACGAACACGAACTTCGAGATCAACAAACTCAAGTCTTCTAAACCTGAAAAGAAGGGAAGTGGAGGAGTGAGCAACACAAGGATACTCAATGAGGGTGAGCTAGAACTCACCAAATGCATCGTTACACTTAAACCAGCTACACATGACAAGATAGACAATCGTGCTAACAATAATCAAGAAAACATAATTCTAACATTGAGATGCGTGTATTGTTAGAGATTATTGTATTAAAGTGTTAATTGGGCTTTAATAAAATATGAGTAAATAAGAAATGGGTCTTAACCCATAAGTAAATGAAAATGATTCATTAAACTTATAAGCTTAAGTGGGAAAATATCCCACATCTAAAGTTTGGAAAAATTCCAAGTAGCTTATATAGTGACTAATAGTTGTATTAGTCTAGTGAAGTAAGAAAGGAGAGGATGAAGAATGTGCGGGTTAAATCACACAACCACTATTTGTTCGAGAAGTATTTTGGGAAAACTCGAATCAAAGAGCTCGTCACAAAACATGAGGTATCTAGCAATGAGTTATTTTATTGATGTGTAAAAGATAGATAGTCTTTCTCAATTTAAGCTTTTTAGGGTCTTAAGCCAGAAAGAGATAATCATACAAGTTTAACCTAAAGAATTATATATACAATATTGTGCCGACTTAGATAAGTTAAACTCCTAGATCTTCTCGTATATTCCTGATTTGTCCTGACCTTTGCTCTTCAGGTCGGTTCGTCTTACTTGGGTATGGGCCGCCTTGAATACTGATAGGAGCTGGGCCTTTTGCATTGCTCGGCCTCTCATATGACAAACTTATCTTTTCGAGATCAAACGAGAACAGGCCGAGGAAATGATTTAACTCCTCGGCCTGAAATGCATGATACTGATTTGGCCGAGGATATGTGCTTGGCTTATATCCTCGGCTTTGTGTACGTTGTGAGCTATGCCGAGGTCGTGGCTTAGTTAATGAACTCGGCCTTTTTCGACCAAAGGTCAAGCGACAAAGCTGACCGGAGACGTGATACAGAAAACGTCCTCGGCTCTGTAAGTGTAATGACGTATGCCGAGCTTGGGATTTGATGGACTTCCTCGGCAAGTCGAGAGACATTGTCTATGCCGAGGAAGTGACTTAGATAGACTGTCCTCGGCATTTGCTAATAAAATATATGTCTGAGGTCGTTCCCCGCACTCGGCTTAACTGTTCGACTCTAAACCATTTCACTTGACCGTTTGCCTTAGATATTAGGTGGGGGATATTTGACCCCCACAGTTAGCCCCCCCCCTCCCCCGAAGCTTGCTGGACTGTTTTCAGTTCATGCGAGATGAAGCCGAGCTTGAAGGGGCGGTTTTAATGCCCGGAAGGTGAACAGTTCTCGCGTGTTTTCGAGGCAAACGTTTGAGTTTCCTTCAAATCTATTTAAGCGCTCCTTCACTCCTCATTTCCTCATACTTCGCATTTTCAGCAAAGCAAAGAAGNAGCAAAGAAGAATTTTTCTCTCAAGGTATTCTCTCTGTTCTCTCTCCTCAAATTTATAAGTCCTTAGTTTGTTCTTAGCGAATTCCGCTTAGCACCGCCGTGTGAGATCGAGTTCTATGGCGTTGTCACTAGAAATTAGGGTTTTTCGTTGTGGTCCACCGTTGCTAAATGGATTCCGGCAACCGCGCGGAGCAAGAGACGGCGGCAGAGCTGATCGTCCGACATGACGCCGATGAGGACAATCTTCTAGCGGATTTCCGATTGTCCGAGGGTGAGGACGCCCTTGATGATGATCTAGAGGCCGAACAGACATCACACCCTCATTGGCGCCGAGTGGTATAGAGTGATACCGAAGAGGCCGATGACAGCGTGAGTCAAGGGTTCGTTGAAGGAAATAACGCTGAGGGGCATGAGACGGGGGATGCCGAGGACGAATTTCCAACGTGTCCTGACCCGATAGTCCTGGCCGAGAGGGAGATTCGCACGGCTCAGCTGATGGAAAGGCTGGTCAAGGTTGAAACTGAGGAGTATCTTCAAGGGTACGGTCCGCTAAAGGAGATTGAGGACGCCGAGAAGCTGGCGGCTGGGCGGAAACAAGGAACTAAGAAATCGCGGCCGAAGAGGCCAAAAGCCGTGTATTATCTTTTGGGCCGATCGTCATCTACCCAGGAGTCGCTGGAAGCACTTCGAGCCGAGTACAATGTATCTGCTGAGGTGGAACTTCTGGTTCCGGAGCCGGATGACAGGGCCGAGTCCCCTCCATCTGGGTACTTCACCTTGTACGAGAGTTTCTTCATCAGGGGTTTGCTCTGGTTCCCAATCCCCGAAGTTATGACGGAGTATTTATTCAAGCACAAAGCCAGTTTTGCGCAACTGACTCCTCGGGCTATTCGACAGTTAGTTGGCCTGCTAGTTAGGAGTTACGAATGTGGACTTGAGCTCACTGTCGAACATTACCTCGCTCTTCTTAGGTTCGCCGAGGCGACAAAAAATGTAGGCAATGTTTATTACATGACCAACCGGCCGAACAGAAGAATTATCCATGGTTTCCCCTCCAAAGATGCACGGTGGTCGAACCATTACTTCTTTGTCCAGATTAGCCGAGCTTCGTTCGGTCGGAATGTCCCACTGATTATTACGAGTTGGGATCCGATCGGTAGGAGCTCTGAACCTATGACTATTTATTTAAGTTGTTAACCATGATCTAACCAACATGTGTCTTAAATCTGCAGATAATTTTTCCTGGCAGTTGTTGTCCAACGTACTCAGGGCCGACCTCGAGAAACTCAAGCGGGGCCGAACACATTGGAAGGACACCTTTTCGTTTAGCCGAGTTGAGGCAGCGAGGAGCAAAGACGAAGGGTTCGCATCATCTTCGGAAGAAGACGAAACCGAGAACGAAGAGGACCAGACCGAAGGCGTTCTCACAGAAATGAGTCACCAAATTAACTTGCGGAAGCTGAAGTTGCAGCTTAAAAAGCAGGTGAAAGCGGCCGAGCTGGCAGCCCACCCGGTCAAGTTCAATCGTATTATAGTTGAACCTAATCTTCTTGCCATCGTTCCTGCCGATGCGTGCGCCGAACTGCCACCAGTCCCACAGGACTTCGGGGCCGTGGAGAGGCCAGAAGGTGTTGTCCTAAAGAAGCTTTCTTCCAAGAAACGAAGGCAAAGGAAGTGGCCGAGGCCGAGGGGTGGTGCCATCTCCCAAGGGAATCCCTCCGGCCGATATTCCTTGTGATCGGTTTATCGGATCTGCAGCCTTATTCGCGAAGGTGACTTTCCCGAGGACTTCGGTGCCCGATCTGGACTCGCTGGCGAACCCTGAAGGGTATGGCCGACTGGCTTATCAGGAAATCCAGGTAAGACTACAACGCTCATGCCTTTGAATTTTTTTTTTGTTTTACTGCCCTCGGTGTTACTGCTTAACTCGTTTTTTTTTTACTTAATATAGTACAACGCCGAGGTCAATCGTACCATGACTTTGTACGAGGGGACTATCTCCCAGCTGACCTCCCAAGTTCGGGCTCTGAAGGGTCAGATGAGCGATTCGACGGAGAAGGCCGATGAAGAAATGAGGCTGGCGGCCGAGCATATCAAAGTTCTGGAGGACGAATGCTCCGAGCTTAAGCGTGACAAGGATCGTCTCGCCCAGGCCGAGGTTGAAAAAGACGAGGAGATCGTCAGGCTAAAGGCCGAGCTGGAAAGAGTTTCTTGCCAGGTTAAAAAGGATGTTAAAGGTTCGCTGGTGAAAAGGCTGGAAGGGGTCAAGTCCCAAGTGGAAGGGCTAAACGGAGACTTGCTCATGAATCTTATTTTTATCGTCAGAATGCAGCGTTGCCGAGCTGAAGGCGAAGGGGGAGAAGACCGAGGGGAGAAGGTCGTTGCAAGATTTTGAGCCCGAGGCCCTGGAGTGGGCCGCGGATTATGAGAACGCCGGACAGGTCTTTAACTCAGCTCTGAACCAAGTGCTGGACGGGTCGGTCCTGTCTCCAGAGAGCACGCCGGTCCAGTCGCCCCCTGCCGAAGTTCCGGAGGCTTCTGGTGGCGAAGTCCTTGGGGTGCCCGAGGTGGAGAGGCCTGAAAGTGCTTGCGGAACAGAAGGAGAGACGGCCGAGTAGAAGTTGTTTTAAATTGTACTTGTCTATTTTCTTTCTCTCTTTTTTGTCTTGGTCTGAGTTCCTTGGGACGAAAAATTATGGTCGGATGCTAGTACAATGCCTGGACGGCTTTATCCGAAATTTGACCAAGTATGAACAATCATTCGTCTTTTTATCTCCTGTTTTTTTTATTTGCACGAGCCGAGCATTCGTTTAAAGATTGTAATATTGTTGTGCACGAGCCGAACTGTTTGAATCCCATATGTTGAGTTTAAGTAAAACGTTTAAGATTTTTTTTAGGATGTAGGTAGACCAGCGATTAAGACGTGCTGGGTTTAGATAGTGCACTGCTTAGAATATAGACGAGACTATGTAAAAGACCTAGGTAGTGTCAGATTTCATCATTGTGGCCAGCAATGACGAGTAGCGTGTTGCTTTTGTTTTTGTGTTTTGAAATAACTAACGCATAGGATGCCGAGCAAGAGATATGCTGTAAAAGTATAGTTCAGATGTACTCCTATCCCCCCCCTTTTAGAGGAGGAGGCTAGCTGGACTCATCCGAAGACGAGCTGCCTACGTACGCTTTGAAGGGATCAAGCCGAGCCCGTAGTTCAAGTGCCGAGGAAAGGGTATTAATGGTAATATTTCTTTAGATGCCGAGCGTTCCAAGAGCGTGGAATGACTCTTCCGTCCAAAGCGACGAGCTTGTACACGCCGGGATTTCTGATCTCGGTGACGCGATAGGGGCTTTCCCAGTGAGCGTCGAGCTTTTCCGCATTTGGTTCTGTGGTATTTTGAAATACCTCTCGCAAGACGAGGTCGTTTTCTTGAAAGCGCCGAGGTCGAACGTGAGAGTTGTAGTATTGAGCAGCTTTTTACTGATAGCTTTGTAAACGAACGAGTGCACGATCCCGTTTCTCATCAAGGAAGACGAGCTGATCTAGTAACATGATGTTGTTGAGGCCGTCGTCTTCAGGGGCATGCTGCCGACGAAGGCCAGGAACCCTCATCTCAGACGGTATCACGCACTCGGAACCATAGATGAGGGAGAACGGAGTTTCACCGGTTGGGCGACGAGGGGTCGTTCTGTGTGACCATAAAACGCCATCCAACTCGTCGGCCCACCTCGCTTTTTTCGCTTCAAACCTCTTTTTGAGCCCATCGACGATGGTTTTGTTGATTGCCTCGGCCTGCCCATTACCCTGAGGGTAACGAGGGGTAGACTTGGTGAGTCGGATTTTCCACTTCTCGCATAATCCTTCGAACTGAGCTGATATGAACTGTGAGCCGTTATCCATGACGATTTCATACGGAATTCCATGTGTGCAGATGATGAACTTCAAAATAAAGTGTTCTACCCGAGTATCCTTAATCTAGGCATAAGACTCGGCCTCGACCCACTTTGAGAAATAATCAGTGAGGACGAGGAGGAGTTTTTTGGTTTTAGAGTTAGGCGCCCAATTGTGTGGGTTAAATCACACAACCACTATTTGTTCGAGAAGTCTTTTGGGAAAACTCGAATCAAAGAGCTCGTCACAAAACACGAGGTATCTAGCAAGGAGTTATTTTATTGATGTGTAAAAGATAGATAGTCTTTCTCAATTTAAGCTTTTTAGGGTTCTTAAGCCAGAAAGAGATAACATAAAGAAGTATATATACAATATTGTGCCGACTTAGATAAGTTAAACTCCTAGATCTTCTCGTATATTCCTGATTTATCCTGACCTTTGCTCTTCAGGTTGGTTCGTCTTACTTGGGTCTGGGCCGCCTTGAATACTGATAGGATTTGGGCCTTTTGCATTGCTCGGCCTCTCATATGACGAATTTATCTTTTCGAGATCAAACGAGGACATGCCGAGGAAATGATTTAACTCCTTGGCCTGAAATGCATGATACTGATTTGGCCGAGGATATGTGCTTGGCTTATATCCTCGGCTTTGCGTACGTTGTGAGCTATGCCGAGGTCGTGGCTTAGTTAATGAACTCGGCCTTTTTCGACCAAAGGTCAAGCGACAAAGCTGACCGGAGACGTGATACAGAAAACGTCCTCGGCTCTGTAAGTGTAATGATGTATGTCGAGCTTGCGATTTGATGGACTTCCTCGGCAAGTCGAGAGACATTTTCTATGCCGAGGAAGTGACTTAGGTGGACTGTCCTCGGCATTTGCTAATAAAGTATATGGCCGAAGTCGTTCCCCGCACTCGGCTTAACTGTTCGACACTAAACCATTTCGCTTGACCGTTTGCCTTAGATATTAGGTGGGGGATATTTAACCCCCACAAAGAACTACACACGCACGCACGCACACGCGCGTACTCATGGTTCGTTGCTTGTTGCTTGTTGCTTTCAATTTGGCTCTTAGGGCTCATGGGCCTTGTGGGCCTCGTGGGCTATATATGTCTGAATGGGCTTTTCTTTTTTACCAATGGATAATGCCACAATTCGTTTTATACTAATGCACACTAATGGTGGTGTGTTAAAGTCTGCACTAATGATGTGTTAAAGACAAAAACGTTTTGGACTTTTGAGCACTAATGGTGGTGTGTTAAAGTGTGCACTAATGATGTGTTAAAGACAAAAACGTTTTGGACTTTTGAACTTAACAAAACTCTTACCTCTTGAGATTACTTTATACTCACTATAAATAGATGCACTCTATGCTTTAAGGGGGAGACTAAAAAAATTCTCTTTCACACAGCAAACAAAACTCTCTCTAGCAATCTCTTACCTCTGAATGTACTTCTTTATGTATTTCGAGAGTATAGTAGATTACTATTTTCGTTAGAACCATGATCCAGTGTTGGGATATGGTTTTCTATGGTTGTATCATGGGACTCATGAATCTATAAAAAGCATGTCACACTACGGGAGATTCTTTGAGTTAAGGAAAGAGATCATATCTCGCATCCATTCTTAGATTTTATCTATTTCCTTAACGTTGTGTACTTGTTTGGTTAAATTTTTAATTCCGTAGTATTTTACAAATATTGGTCTTACAATCCTAACTCAAAGAAATCCATTTTTTGTTCTATAAACATTAAACGGATTTTAACCAAGAGTAACCAAACATTTTGAAGGAAATTTCTTGGATTGCGAGGAAAAAGTGTTTTATCAACACATCTCAAACGCGTTTCCAAAACGCTTTGACGAATGCTCTGCGGAGATTTGATTGTGAACGCGCTCTAAGCGGTTCTAAATGATTTGATGGTGGTTTTTTAATTGCGGTTTAGTACCATGTCAGAATCTATAAGTTGTTTCAGATTTTTTTAAAAAAATCGAAACTCTTGATTGTTTAGTTAATCAATCAGTATTGTTATCTTAATCATTTTTACTGATTAGATTTTTTTTGTTTTTCATATCTAAAGGAACAATGTCGGCCGATGGTAACGCCACCGATGTGCCTCTAACCACCCAAGTTGAAGATACGAGCACTCAGTTGGCTGATCTTTCGGTCAAGGTCCAAGCTGCGAGCTATCCTCCACCAGAGAAATTTGATGGGTCCTCCTTCCAGATGTGGAAATCGAAGATGTTTTCTACCTGGCCACACTCCACGTGCACTTGCTGCGGTTCAGGCATGGGAGCACAACGATTTCTTGTGCAAAGGCTACATTTTAGGCCGCCTGTCCAACTCGTTGTTCAAAATGTACCACACAACTGCGACATATAAGGAATTGTGGGATGCTCTGGACAAGAAGTATCGAGTTGAGGATTCTGGTACCCAGAAGTTTACCGTGGCACGGTTTCAGCAGTACCAGATGGTGGACTCTCGACCATTCATGGAGCAACTCAATGAGGTGCAGATACTCCTTCACGAGATTACTACTGAAGGAATGAATCTATGTGAGACCTATCAGACATGTTGCATCATTGAGAAGCTTCCCCCTAGTTGGACGGACTTCAAAAACAACCTCAGGCTCAAGAAAATGAAGATGAGCCTTGAAGATTTGGTAGTCCGACTTCGTGTTGAATCCATAAATAGGGAAAAAAGTGGGTCAATGTGTGCAATTTCGTGAACACAATGCGAATGTGGCTGAGCACCAAAAGGAGAGTCAAAGCAAGTGGCAAAACAAGGGTCGCCCGTACAAGGGCAAAGGAAAATTGGCACCAAAGAACAATCAGAAGTTCAAGAAGAAGAATGGTCCGAACTCTAAGAAGTTTATTGGGCTTTGTAACGTCTGTAACAAGGTTGGTCACAAAGAGTTTGAGTGCTTTGCCAAAAAGGATCAAGCTAACTTGACTGAAGCTGACATGTGTGCCGTTGTCACTGAGGCAAACATGGTTGAAAGCCACCCGAAGACTTGGTGGTTTGATACTGGTGCACATCTGCTTGGATCGAGAGATGTTCTCTACCTACACCAAGAACAAGGGTGATGATTGGCTCTAGATGGGAAATTTTGCACCCTCCAAAATTGCGGGTCATGGAAAGGTTGTTCTGAAGCACACCTATGCCCAGGAGCTCGTTCTAAACAATGTGGTCCACGTGCCGGACATGCGCAAAAACCTGATCTCGGGATCCCTCTTGAGCAAGCATGGATTCGCTGTTAAGCTAGAAGGCGACAAGCTGGTTTTTTCCAAGAATGGGATGTCTTTGGGAAAGGGTTATGCTTGTGATGGGTTGTTTAAGATGTCTGTTGAGTCAGTCATTCGTAAGGATAAGAATGTTGTAACCGAGGCTTCCACCTCGAAGAATGCTAAGATGAATAAGATGAAATTTGTTGCTTATGTTGTGCAGACTTTTAATATTTGGCACGAATGTTTAGGTCATGTTAACTTCAGCTCTATGAGTAGATTGATGAACATGAATATGATTCCTAAATTCAAGATAAGCAAAGAAAAATGTGAGATTTGCGTGCAGTCCAAACTCACTAAAACACCATCACCAAGCATACAACGAACGACCGAACCTCTGAGTTTAATTCACACGGATTTATGTGATTTGAAATTTATCCAAACAAGAGGAGGCAAAAAGTACTTTGTGACTTTCGTAGACAATTGTACCAGATACTGTTATGTATATCTACTTAATAGTAAAGATGAAGCTTTGGAAAAGTTAAAAGAGTACAAGCCAAAAGTCGAGAATCAACTTGAGAAGAGTATCAAGATGATTCGAAGCGACAGAGGCGGTGAATATGGTGAACCGTTTGATACATTCTGCAGAGAGAATGGCATCATTCACCAAACGACTTCTCCTTACTCACCTGAATCCATTGGAATTGCGGAATGGAAGAACCAGACTCTCAAGGAAATGATGAATGCCATGTTCCAGGAGTCTG
>OVAP01007235.1:0-10966 GCA_900406295.1 Aurinia saxatilis
TTCAAGAGATTGGTGCACCTTATTGGAATGCGTCGTCTTAAAGATCTTAAGCTATGTACTCATTAGGGGGAGTAAATGCATGCTGCACTCTTTTTCTTTAACCAAGGTTTTTCCTATTGGGTTTTACTGGTAAGGTTTTAATGAGGCAGTATTTTTACGCGTATTACGGATTAGTGTTTTGTAATAATGGTCATCTAAGGGGGAGTGTTATGAACCCATTAATAGATGCCCATTATAGGCCCATTCGTCTAAGCCCATTAGAGGGTAAACCTAAACCCTAATCTGTATCCTATATATAGCTTGCCTCCCTAATGGAATAAACACACTTCTCATTTCTATTCATAACAGAAAAGAATATATTTATAGATTAACTAATGGTTCCCTTAGTTAATCACTGATTCACTTTTAAGAAACACACTAACGGGGAAAGTTAGGGAATTTATCAATTAGGTAGCAAAGAAACAAGAATTACGAAATGTTTAAAGTCAATCTCCTCCCTCTTGAAGCATTAATGTCAATAAGTCTTAAACGGACACTTTTCACTTACATATTTAAGGAAAATAATTAAGCAAATTTGTTAATTTTTCCTAAAATATTTAGTACAAATAAAAAGTAGCCGTTAAATTTAAACTATCAATATTTACTGTCCAAAATGAAGCTAGCTAGTGAGACACGAATCTCATACAAATAGCAAATCATTCTAAGATTTTATTCAATATACAGACCAAAATCTTCAACAAAATTTAGTCTTTCTAAAATCATCCAAGAAATGAATCCAGGAAAAAGATGTGCAGCTTGCAAGTACCTTAGAAGAAGATGTCCAAAAGATTGTATCTTCTCACCTTATTTCCCTCCTAGTATCCCCCAGAAATTTCAATTTATTCACAAAATCTATGGAGCTAGCAATGTTGCCAAGATACTTCAGGTATTATATATATATTTCAATGATTTCTTATAGATTTTTCATAGATCAATTTAAGACTTAAGTATACATTTTGAGTTCAATGAATAATTTGTTTATTTGTTGTGTATAATATTGAGCAGCAACTCCCACAAGATCAAAGATCAAAAGCAGCAGATTCTCTTTATTTTGAAGCAAAGTGTAGAATCGAAGATCCTATATATGGCTGTGTTGGGATTATCTCTTTATTACAGTCTCAAATTCAGACAACTGAAAATCTCTTAGCAAAGACCAATGCTGAGATTGCTCTTGTCCGAACCGTCTTCCCTAGTTCTGATTTTTATTTTTGATTAATATATATGTTTGATCACGACTTCTGATAAAACTATTAGATTCTCGAGTTTCGTCGTATGTTTATATTGTGTTTGATTTAGTAGTTATAAGTTGATGAAAGAAAAAAAAAATTGGTTGTGTGATTGAGTCTTCTCAAAAAAAAAAAATTGGATCATACTTAGTAAAAAAATTTATTATTTTATATGTTATAATTCTAAAATTTTGGACCCTTGTATGCATACTAGTGTTAAAAAAATAGGAACCTAAATCTTTTTAAAACATTAATAAATATATAGTTGGATTCAGTATAAAAACACGTCTCACACACATATAAAGACGGTTTTTCTATACAATGTTTTTGGTAAACAATGTTTTTCTATAAAGACGGTTTCTGGTAAACAATGTTTTTCTATACAATTATGAAAATTCTGAAAGTGAAAGATACTTTAAAAACAAGATTACATTAAAATATATAGTATGAATTAATTGGTTATAGAACGAACTAATCAACAATCGTGGTGACGTTCTTGCTTAAGTCATACTAAAACAGAATGTCTTTAGTTTATTTCAGAAAGACAAAAACATTTTGGTGTGTTTAATTTTACTTTTGTGTGCATGTATCTAAATTCTCCAAAATAAAATACTAGCTACTGTAAATTATAATCATAATGATTTCGTTCTACAAAAATGTGTGTTAACTTTTCTTACAAAAAGGTTTTGATCCCAATTATAATTGTAGTTGTTAGTGCTTTTTAGTTGCAGTCTTATGGCTCTAGCCTCTTGTATATGTAAATTTCAAATGTTGTGTCGGTTTTCATTTCAGGAAGTTTTTAATATTTCGTCGGTTTTGTATTTTTTATTTATTTAATAAAATATAAGATAACAAAAAAAAGAGAAAAGTTTGATCCCACTAATAATTGAAATGATACAATAAACGAATTTTCTTAAGAATATTGACATTTTCCTTTCAATCCGACAAAGCAAAAATCAAACTAAAGTACCAATAAACGATCGACATTTGTCACTTCAACAACCTCGCATTTGACCTTCTTCACTCCCTCCTCCTCTGTTCCATGAGGCTGAGCCACCGTCCTCCGCCGCTTCGGAGCTCCATTCTCCAAAGAAGAAGAAGCTCTTTTGGACTTGATCCGAACCGGGTCGGGTTCACCCGAATTAACCCTCAAGGGAAAATTTAAAAGAGCGCGGGAACCTCTCATCCTAAAAGCAGCTCTGTCATAAGCCAAAGCAGCATCCTCCGCCGTCTCAAACGTCCCTAACCAGACTCTAGCACCGTTCTTTGCCGGATCTCTTATCTCCGCCGCAAACTTCCCCCACGGCCGTTGCCTCACACCTCTGTAATGCTTCCCCTTAACCGGAGGAACAACCGGTTTAGTAGTAGTCTTCTTGATAATAACCGGTTTAGCAGAATCAACAACAGTCTTGGTTAAAGGGCTGCCACGTTCTTCGTCGGAGGAGGAGGAGGAAGAAGAAGGCTCCCAACCACCGTGGAAGGCGTCGTTGAGGATACCGTAGACTAACATATCCTCTGAATCGTTTTCTTTCAGTGGCAAATCTCCCCAGCTCTCCGTGAAGCATGGATACAACTTGCTGAAACTCGGTGCTCGTACGTAAACCGGTTTATTAATGCTCTGACCGGTTATGCAAGATTGCTCCGGTTTAACTTCGGTTTCTCCTAGTAAGTGTCGCCTTACCGACTCAAGAAAGGCATAGTCTGATTCCAAAGCCATCTTTGGTTCTTGAAAATGTTTTTTTTTTGTTGAGATGTTGAAGTTTCTGGTGGGAATGAAAGTAAAGAGGTTTTTGTGTGTTGTATATATAGAGACAAAAGGTTCATGAACCTGTAAAAAAGGTTAGAATTTGATAAAGACAAGAATAGTATATAGTCTTGTAGAGTGTGTAGTGGGGGTAATTAAAAAAGTTTAAAAATATGAAAGTAATGGGGGATTTTTTGCTCATTGCAATGAAGGTTCGTGAATTAAAGCACGTGGGGATTTATCCAAATGAATTAGCCGTCGAGAGTGACGTCAAAGCAAATCTAATAAGGGTGAAGAAGCAATGTTGTGATTGGTCTCAATCTGTGTGTCTCAACTTGTCGTTTGTTTTTCCATTTATTATGCCAACTTGTTATCAAGCCGGTTTACCCAACCAAACCACGATCATTTTACATTAATACATCATTGTTCATAGGCCAAAATTCTTTTTCTTCTTGCAGCCCTTCAAATTTTCAGGACTGGCTTTATAGACTGACTTGGCAACTGTGTAAATATACGCATGTACATATGAGAAGAATACGATACACGTTCCAAATGTGTCTGCACCTGCACAAGTCATAAAATGTCAACATTATGGATTGTTTTGCAAATCTCAAGTCACATACACTCAAATACAAATTTAACAACTACAGGGTTCATTTGATCTAATTCATCGATAAGAAATTTTTAAAAACATTTTAAAATAATTTATTTAATCATTTACTAATTATATATATTTTTTATATCGAATTATATTTAATAATCTAAAAATGTGAATGAGTAGGGTCTCTTGCTTTTGTCAACTTGCAAGGGAGAGGCCATTCGAGGAAGGATGGTTCATTGGTCACTCTCTCGAAAGTCAATAACTTTTCTATAATTCTATGATGATATGTTTTTAAAAATATATAGGCTAGTTAATTGCACTAATTCTATTGGTTTGAGATCACATCAGGCTTTAAAATTCGTTGTTGGAAAATTTAAGTGGGAGACCTTAACTAATTTAAGAGAAACATCGGCATCAATTTATCATCACCGCACCGAGCCATCATTTTTCTAAAAAACAAGACAAATACAATTCTCTTATATTTACTTTAAATGTGAATTTGATATTTTCGAAATGTATGAGGTGTTCACACATTTGCTAAAGAATTCAACTTTGAAATAGACACTCTATCCTTCTCTTCTCCTTTTGCAACACAATTAACGGATGTTTTATAATATACAAGATGTTTTAGAAAAAAAAAAGTATTTCTAAATATAAGATGTTCTTTAATATTCTATGTAAAGTTTAAATCATTTGATCTTTTGTGACCTTTTTATTGTGCATAGTTTCATAATTGGATTAAAAAAATTAATTATATATTAAGTATCATTTTTACATGATATAGAATTTGATGATAGTCATTTTAGGATTTGGATGATAGTTTTTTTGTTGTTGTTGGGCTTATTAGTTATTAGCACAGAAACATGCCAGATCAGCTTTGAAATTGACCAAAACTGGTCGTGTAAGACTTGTTGACCGATGAATTTTTCAAACCCTCTGCAATTAGCCAATAAAAATTCTGTGCGTACAAACAACCCCCCTCGTGCGTCCCCACTGCATTTTCTTTTTTCTTCAACAAAAGATGATGATGATTAGTTTATTACAACTTCCGAATTTTAGAAAACCTTTTTTAATATACATTGATAGAAAGAGTAGATAAAAAATCATATTTCTCTATTAAAGAACATAAAAAAAAAAAAGTACGACTTTTTGAAGCGGTATGCCTTCTCTCTACGACTTAAAGAGAGAGCCTTCTTTGTTGCAATCTACATCTGGGCCCAGTGTCGGTCTCCATTGTTTTCCTTCTTTGTCTACTTTTAGCGGCTGTCTCCGATTGGATCCTTTGGATGTTTATCGATGGCTTGCGATTGGTCTCCAATCTCGATCTGCCTTTTGGAAAAGAGTTGGAGTTCATCTGGCGTTTCCTTGGTGTGATTGAAGATGAGACTTCTCCGATTCACCGACATGCAAGCATCCTTGAGGTCTGATTGTGGTTCCTTTTGGTCAGGGTTTGTAGGCTGATTTGATGAGTTTGTAGGTTATAGAAATCAACGGAATTTTAGGATTTCGGGTTCTCTATATCTTATTTCATTTATCTAATTGAGCTATAAGGTTATCCTTGTTAGGATTTGTGTTGATTTTGTGATTACTAACACACTGGAGAATGTGAGTAAACCGGAATTGGTTTAGCTCATGAGATAAGAATCAAGTGGTGAATTGCGGTCTGCAGTTCTGTTATCAGTTGATTCAGAATTATCTCGGTTTGGCTTCAAATTATAGTGAGTCAAAGTCAGTCAACATAGAAAGAAGAAGAAGAAGATTCTGTTTACGAGAACAAGAAGATAAGATCATAGAAAGAGTTTGTTATAACTTGTATCATTCTCTCTTCTCTGTAACTGTACAATCAAGAAGCTCTCTGAAGCTAGTGAATCTTGTTTGTGCCGTCAAGACCCCGAGATTAGCCATTAAAAGTGAACTCATGGTAAAAACTCTCGTGGCTCTTCTCTTCATTCTCTATACCTCTCTGCTTTACTCTGTTCTTGAATCACACATACAAACGAGAGAATCCAGAGAGATCAGTGAGATTGTGTTCGTGAAAGCTTGCGATTTCATATTCCGTACGGTATCGCGTTCAACACTATGGTATGTGTNGTATTCCGTACGGTATATCGTACAACAATTTGATTAGAAAGCCTTTTTCGAATCCCCGGGTTCCCTGTGTTCGGCTTTGGACTATGCCTAAACCTTGCCCAAAATTAGGCATGCTTCTCTAGAATTGACTCATTGTTGGTATTGAAGTTAGGTGTTTAGGACTAGATTCAAGATTTGTTAGGAGTTGTTTAGAGCTTGTAACCTTGTGAAGCCCTTCGTCATCCTTCTTTTCGATAAAAACCACCTTAGTAATTTGTTCCTTGATTAGCAATAGAAAGAGGTTTGTTGCTTAGGATAGGTTCGAAGTTTGGTGGTAATTTGGCTTTCGGCTTTTCTTCTCCTGTTTCTAGTTAGCTAGTTTGTGTTTTGCTTAGCTCTCTCTACTAACACAGTGTGGTAGACTCAAGATAGTCCTTGTTATCTCTGATCATTTTGTCCTTCGCCTTGTTGCTCACCTTGATCCCTCTTTGTACTCAAAACCACAACTTGAAATCCTTGTTTTGAGTTTTTCGGTTAAGTTTGTACTGTCCTTCGTATTGTACTTTGGTTTTTGGATTCTGGAGACATCTCTGTGTTTTTCGGCTTGTTGTCCTTGTACTTGTGTTTCTTCAGTTTAATAAACTTTTAGATGGAAAAAATAATAATCATATTTCTCTTTAATGAAGTAAACAAGGGCATTCATCAATATTAAGTTCTTTTACTTTTACCATTTTTTTTTTGTTTCAAACCCAACACATATATATATAGCTGTTTGGTCTTAAAATACCTAAGGAACATATTACAATCAATCACCTGATCGTTTTCTTTTACTATCTCTTTTGTCGTTGGTCTGAATGAAATTACACTTTATGATAATATATAATATAATAAATGGAGACGAAGAAAGAAAATGTAGTAAATGCACGTGGTCAATCATATGTTTTGAAAGAGACAAGTTACATGCACATACCCGTTTTCATACCAAAAGAAGTCAGTCCGAACGTAAATAAATTCAAAGATAAATAGCACACCGTCGTATGAATAAGAAAACTCCAGATTTAGATAAAATAAAATAGTCTTCAAAACAAAGTAATATTTTATCTCCCATTTGCTTACATATTTTATTCAGAAAGCTTGGAATATTTAAGAGTTGATCATGTTGAATGGAAATGGAGAAGAATAATGATTCAAACATGAAACAATTAATATCTTATACATACGATCGAGTGATCAAACCTTTTGTTCTTATGTATCATTTATTTATTTATTAATGTTTATCTTCCGTTAACGTTATCTTCAACTACAAAAAAAAAAACCTTATCTTCAACTTGCATGCATGTTTATTTAATAAACCAATCATCGTTTATCTATGAGGTTGTTGTGACTCTACCTAAGCAAAACGAACATGCCATGCCATGCCATGTCGGCCCAAAAAATAATAAAGATTCCTCCCTTCACTAGATTTGCAGACCATTTGTATATTAACATATATAATACATCTATCATTAACAATCACTTATCGTAAAAACAACCAGAGAACACGGATTTATGCGTAATTATCGTCAAGTACACGTACTATATCGTTTGTATCTCAAGTAAGCTCAAGTCCGAATCTATTTAATTATGAGTATATGTGATGACTGATGAGATTTAACCAAAGAAGAATACATGTGATGAAGTAAGCACATTCGTATGAAAACGTAAAAAAGGATATATATATATAGATCCCGTTCCAAGACCGCAAAGGCAGTGTCACATGCAACGTTCGTAATTGTTGAATACTTAAAAGCTTACAACTTAATTTTGTGTGGACATTATCAACAGTTAGCCCGATCTCTGATTTCCTAATGATGCATCGATGATTGTCCATATTCATCTAGTCAAATAATAGTAATTTAGTTTCCAATAAAAATCAAACTCAGAGACTGATAGTTCCATATGTTTTGTCATATGCCAACTCCTACCATCATGCTATCACTGTTAAGTTTAAAATAAAAAAAGTATGTAATGCAATTTTTTTTCCCGTATTTAATTTGCTTTTGGTTGTAGTTTATAAATAGTTGAAATATTTGTTTTTGGTCGTAGTTTATATGTAGTGGAAATATCATCTCCATCTTATGTTAATACTTGATTCTTAGCAGAAAAAGAAGAGGTGAGTATAGTATCAAATAATGTAAAATTATACATTTTTTGTGAAAAGTAGATACAAATTAACCACAAACAATTAAAGATATATATAGTATTGTCTTATGCATCATACAAAAACATTTAGTTTTGATAATAGAGACAGCAAGAAATGAGCGTATACTGTTGGTTACAAGAATTAAAAATAGCTTTTTGGTGTGAGATTTAGAAAACAAAATAGTTGTAATTTAAGGGGTACGAATATATAAGACGTATAGATCGATGGATGGAGTGATGGCTTGTGTTTGTAAAATGTTGCGAGGAGGCAAGATGAGAATCCCCTGGGTCATTTGTCTACCAGATGTTTGCGACTATACCAAAACATCGTAGACAAGGAGAATCTAGATTATTTTTTCTTATATAAAAAATAGAAATAAAGAAAATTCGATGTAACAGTTGAAAACCAGGTTTTGGTCTCTTCCAATATTGACAATTAGAACCTGAAGAAATAAAAACGTGTATTTATCCTTGTCAAAAACTAGAGATCGATTACCAAAAAAAATGATATTGGAAAGAAATGCATGCATGTAAACAAAGTACGTATACAACTAGTAGTAATAAATGAATCAATTCTTGCATAATCTGGGAAGAAAAAGAAATATTATAAACACAAAACTAGATGGCAGCCTAATAAAGATGAGCTGCCATGGGTGAACCGAACCACAAGATCATACCAATGACTGTAAGCTGATCAAACGGTGGTAAAATCAACAAAATACGCAAAAGTATTGATACACCTGCATGCACCTGATTATATATATATATAAATTTAAACTTTTACAAAGGTTCCCGGATGTTGCCTTAATGAAATGAAAGACTCCTCTCCTTTCCTTTGACTTTTGACTTGTTCCTAATATAAATACACATCTTTCACTCTCCACTCTCTCAAAATCATTCATTCAATCATCATCGTTTTTTATTTGTTTCTAATGGCGACACCTAACGAATTATCATCAGCTCTTTGCTTCATCAAGAAGCATCTTCTCGACGAACTCTCTCCCCTCCCTACCACCACCGCCGCTAATCATCGATGGATAGACGACTCCGATTTCTCATTCTTCGACTCATTTTCTCATCATGATTTCGATTTCCCTTCATTCGATCAAACCGGTTTTGATTTCCCCGAATTCGAAACCAAACCGGAAATAATCGATCTAGTCACACCTAAATTCGTCGACACAAAACCTTTAGTATCGAACGATTGCAATCCTCGAAAACCGCCTTTGAAGATCGAACCGCCGAGCAGGAAAACCGAGTGGATCCAATTCGCATCAACAACGGTAAATACTAAACCGGAGAAAACCAGCTTAGTAGTAGCAGAGGATGAGAAGAGACATTACAGAGGAGTGAGGATGAGGCCGTGGGGAAAATTCGCTGCGGAGATTCGAGATCCGAATCGTCGAGGGACTAGAGTCTGGCTCGGGACTTTCGACACGGCGATTCAAGCGGCTAGAGCTTATGATCAAGCTGCTTTTAGACTCAGAGGCTCTAAAGCCATTTTGAATTTCCCTCTTGAGGTTCATAACTGGAATCCAAACAAACGGAAGAGAGACGGCGGAGAGGAGGAAGTGGCGGCGGCTAAGAAGGAGGAGAACGTTGTTGATGAGTGGGATTTGACGGAGTTTCTGAATATGCCGTTACTTTCTCCGTTATCTCCACACCCTCCGTTTGGTTATCCACACTTGACTCTTGTTTGATTCAAAATCTTTCTTCTCTTCTCTCCCTGACGTGGATTTATGGCCTACACGTGTTCGTTTATTCATTTGCTTTGCTTTTGTTGTTTGCACATTTGACGAAAATTATTCCTTTATTTGTTTTTTCTTTTATTGCACATAAATTACATAATACGACTTTCAAAGTTTCAACATTCTCATTTATATTACCAATAAAAATCATATTTAAATAACAACTTTAAGGTCTTATATCTTGACTTATATATTACCCTTATATATTACTTTTTAGTGTATGCTATTCCCTCCATGTGACATAAATAAATTTTTGAAAGATCCTCTTGACTCTGTCTGCTTCATGTACCAAACGGTGTGTATCGTTGGACTCTGGCCTGTAACAACTGTATTTGAATTTCTGTATCATCAAATTTCACAAACGGTTACTACATATTACTCAAATTTTCTGTGTATTAACCCATTAATTTTATAATTTTTAACCAAAATGTTAAAAGATTAATGTTTTTGAATTTTTTTTTTTTGGTATGATCTCCAATAATCTCCAAACTATAAAAGCATCGCTATCAATTGATATTTTTATAAGAACTCAATTTTCATGTGTATTAACCCGGCAAATTTATGACTTTCGATTTTTATGTTGTATAATCTCTAACGATGTTCAAACTATTAAAGCACTGCTATCAATTGGTAATTTAAGGAAAAACTCAAACTCCTGTGTATTAATCCACCAAATTTATGATTTTTAAACTTTTGTTCTGTATATCCCTAACGGTGTCCAAACTAGTAAAACATTGCTATCAATTGATAATTTTAGGAAGAAACTCAAACGTAGTGTGTAATAACTCACCAAAGTTAAGGTTTTTTACTATTTTTTGTATGACCTCTAACAGTGTCCAAATTATTAAAGTATCAATGTCATTTAGTAATTTATCACAGTATTCATTTTTCGTGTTTATTAATCCAACAAATTTATGATTCTTCGACTTTTGTTTTGTATGCTTAACTGTATTCAAACTATTAAAGGATTGCTATCAATTGATAATTTTAGGAAAAAACTCAAACTTCGTGTGTATTAACCCACCAAAGTTAATGTTTTTTTCTCTTTTTTGTAGGACCTCCAACAGTGTCCAAATTATTAAAACATCGATGTCATTTGGTAATTTGTCACAATACTCAATTTTCGTGTGTATTAATCCACCAAATTTATGATTCTTCGACTTTTGTTTTGTATCCCTAACGGTCTCCAAAATATTAAAGTATCGCTATCAATTGGTAATCTTAGGAAGAATAGTAAACAATTGGTAAAATAACTCGGTGATCTTATTTTTCGAGAATATCGGAAAACTTCAACTTATTCTCTCTCGCGATCGCGATGTCTCTCATCACGGTTTTCACCGTATGAAGAAGATCGGAG